>JAAVTS010002114.1:8950-34688 GCA_022845575.1 Baylisascaris ailuri | reverse complement strand
AATCATCGCGATCATCTCGTCTTCAACAAGCAAATCCACAGTATTACAACCAATTCACAATCACACAGCCTAGTCGATTGAAAAGTGTTTCGATAACAACAACATTACCGACAATAACGCACTCATCGATTATAGAAGGCACCATCGCATTTCGAGAAGTGTCGCGACCACTTAGAAAATATTTGTCGACATTGCCTCCATCCAAAGAGCTCATTAGAAGACCTGCAACGATTTTCAAGGTAAATACCACTGCACTTACAGAATAGTAGCACGTATACCATCGCTTCGACATAAAAAGGCATCTGATGACTAACGGAAAATATGCGTTATTTTATATGGGGCAAGAAGAAAAAAAATGCAGTTTTACACTTCACAAGATTGAATCAAACCATCATCTAATCGCATTTGACAAATTACGCGCTATAAACTCACGCTAACCACGACTGTCGGGAGCTTATAGCCAAACTATGAAGCTATTTCTTGTCGTTTGAAGAGTCATAGCTTCAACTAGGAATGATCAAACAGTTGACATATAGCACGTCGAACATTTCGTTACAACATTCTATAAGCCGCTGAATTGGCCGTTTAAAATGCTCGAAGTCCATGTATACCATTGATTTCGAGCTTCCTGGCATTATTCTTCATGATCCTTAACCGTACGTCCCTAACCGAAGCGATAAGCCGGCTGCTCGCTTTGTTCCAATCGAGGTTATTATCGTAAACTTTTTTGAACTTATGATGCCGCCTTCTTATAAACATTCTATTCGCAGTTCACTACCTCTGGCATGTGTGAAAATATTTGCACTCGAAAGAGAAATATTCGCATGAAAATCTACTCCATAGAGAAATCAAGCAGCAAGATAAAAACTTTACAGCTCATATCATTCACTCAATATAAACTTCATGCTTATAGCCAACAATCAGAGAACAGTCTAAGACGACAACGAGTTGGAGAAGAGTTACTGAAGCCGACAGTCAACACAATGGCAAGTTATATATCAACCACTTGGTGCTTTAAGTGAACAGATGTCACGCATGTATAGTTCATTCACAAACTATCGACTAATAAATCAAAAATCAAAGGAGTCTTGTGATAAAATTGGCGCCTCATTTCGATAGTTATTCATACAGCTGACTGATCAAATGAGCATGTTCTGCCTTGTTAGCTTCAATATATAGACTTTTTTTTTAAACTTTTAATTGTACTTTTGATAGAATGAGAACGACAACATGGATATATAAATTATGCACAAAATTTTAGAAAGTAACACTCGGAAAACATCACGTGAGCAACATATCGGCGTTTGGATACCGATGGAAAATATCGAGAAGGAAGAAGACATTTCACCGCGAAGGAGAATATCGCAATCGTCGATAGATACCCGAATTTTTGCTGAGTACACAGCAGAGAGGCGTTTACGGAAACCAGTGCGAGTGGAAATACACAATGCCAGAGGTTGTTGTCTATTTCGGTAAACGTACTGCCAACTCTAAACGATATTTTAATTCATTCTTCCTTACATTGAAGAATGGGCCACTGCAAACTGGGCCTCTTTCAAAATTCATTTGCAGCCCCTATCAGAAATTATATAACGATAAAGTTCACTTCAGTATTTAATTTAAAAAAAGAGCAGTGGAATTACTCATCATAAACATACGTGGACATGAAACTTCATAAAAGTAAGAAGAAAGTTCAAATATAAACATACTTCGCTTATGATTCTAATTCGCTCATTCATGGTTCTTCGCTCTTCGCTCATGATTCGAGATTCTAATTGCAGCAATATTTCGCAATGAATGCATCAACAACGCGGACTGTGGTCATCGTTTAATTTGCTGTGGAAAACAATGGTGTGATCTAACTGATGAATGTGGATTCGGCTATTTTTGCCTTCCAAATTGCGAGCTCACAAAAATGACTCATCTTGCATCGGGCAGGACCGCCGAAGATTCTCTCGTTGATCTTATTTATGACTGATCTCTGATAGAGAATTGCTTACTGATGCACAATGAACTATTAATTGATTGAGTGACCCATTCCTGGCAATGCAAAAGATTCGAGCACGGAGCGGAAAGTTATATGCGACCAGCAAGCAGCTGTTGCAGAATCAGACACTCAAAAACAACAGTAGAAACTGCACGTGAACCATAACAGCACACATACGACATCTAGGTAAAGAAAGTTCTGTTTGAGAACCTTCCCGAAAATACAAGCAGACGCAAGCCTCTGACGTATTGAAGGGTATCGTGACTACAGTTGAGATGAGGCCCATCCTGCACCAATTGTCGTCGTAAGGCTGCTGACTCATGCAATGAGCTACTGCCCTATGAAGGATCCAGCGCCTTAATAAGAATAGAGCCACTTACATCAACGAAATCCAGGTATTTGTTACAGTGCACAGGAAAAGCCGGTAGTAAAATGAATCGTTATCTTCCATAAAAACACTTGAGAGCTCGTCATTGCCATGTCTCATTGCAGCTCCTCATCGTTGACCACGAAGTTATCACGATTATGTTTAATGCGGATACCGTTTAGCGCATTCTTAGTTTGCTGTCAACGTCGTTTTAAAATGCTTTGAACAAATAGCAAGATCTTATTTAGATAGTTAGTGCTGCCTACCGGTATATCAATGACGAAGAGCTATACCGAATAGACAAGAAGTTCAGCCGCAACCATTTCTCAGTGAGTTTTATAAGATACAGTTTGGCTATTTGCAGATAATACAGCTGAACTCTGACCTACAAGAGCTGTGACCTCACTCTATACTGCATTGGGAACGAATACGTTATGCCCACTTACTGACGACTATTGCTTTACCGAGATCTGAGTATGAGATTGCGAGCATTTGCAGAGAAGTGGTGCAACGCTGCGACCACTAAACTTCGATCTGAAAATGTTTTACTACTTGACAATTGACGATGCACCCTCTGGCGATCTTCGATGATCGAAACCACAAGTGCGTAAGCGAACAAGATCGAAGGAATGGGTATATTTAAGATTCGGCGTAATAGCATTTTGCAGTGTCTTTCTGAGCAGATTCTGAAGTGGCCAACCCTGAGTGGTGGACAGAAGACTGCAATCCGCCGACGAAGGACCGTTGGACAATGGATAGGACGATGTATTTGCAGTTCTCTCCATCTGAAAAAGATAATTTCTCTCACTTTATGTAGTTGGATGATAGAAACGATGTAAGATGATCACACCGTTCAAATCTAGCAAAACAACTGTGTAAATGCTCACCACGTCTTTCTGTTGCAAATTGAGTATTTCTGTTATGCGTGAAAGTTACTGGCATGAAAGGAATGTAATATAGCTTAGATGGCCTATGAAACTCTTTTTTATTGTTGGTTTATTTCCAGTGTATTTTAGGGATATTCTTTAATTGTCACACGATTTGCTGTGCTATGAGCTTACATTAACTAATATGTTTGTTCATTTGCAGATATGAATTCCTCAAGCATTGTGGTTTCGCTATGCAGCCCACCAAATCTTCATTGCCCACCATCGTGCTCAATCAACTCATCCGACTCCTCCACATCACTCGTATCTTTTTTTTGCATTTCATGATTTTCTCATCTCCTCAGTAGCTCAATTTCAGAAAAAAAAAAGAAAGAAAGAAAAAAGACTGAGTGGAAAATTATATGGTTGCACAGCTAAAACGAATAATTTCGATAAAGCTCATTTAGAAGCTCGTTAATATCACATAGTTAGATTCGCCTGACATCCTTCCTTGCACATCAAAAAATTGAGATTATATATTTGGAGTTTTTTGCAACGTTTTTTTCGACGTCACATCACAACATTATCAGAAAGATTAGAAGATTTAATAAGTAAACGGCACATCAAGCAGTTTTTTTTCCTCTGTTTTTTCTTCTTTCATTGATCTTTGTAAGCGAATGCGCCAAAGTGAGATTGAAATAGTCAAGGACTGGCTTAAAAGTCACATTGTGTCCCTTTTCGTTTCTCTCCTAGGTCAACAATATTCGAATATTTAGACCCCGACGGTTGAGTTCGTGGCAAGCAAGCAATGCCAAGCGTTAATTCTGAGTCCAATTCGTGTTGCGAACATTCTTGAGGAAAGAAAACGTCTCTACAGGTTCTTCTCAGTCTATGTGATTTGCATTATCTCCAGAAGGTATTGCAACAATGTGATATGTTACAAATGTGCGAATATTCCGGAAATACTATACATTGTTGCTAGAGGAATAGGGCATCGCTAATTAAAGCCTGTCATTTAAAAGTCAGCACATCGCCAAAGTGCTGGTTAACGCTTCAAGGTTTTGAAAGTTTCGTGGTGTTGAAGGCGGTGGCTTCCAGAAGCTAAAGAATGTAAGCGGCTCACACTGCATAAGCTGGCATGTTCGGGCGCTGTTCTTTATTCTATATGCACCTTTGCGATGCAACCTTCACGCAAATAAGATTATCTTTTGAAATCCCTGAATTGTTTTTGGAAGTGAAGGTCACTGTCCTTACTTCTAGGCATTCCCGTCTTTGCATTCCACAAAGACAGGCTTTCCTTTTTACTCTAAAATATGAGTTCCCAACAAGCGGCTCGGTCGCTTCCGCATAAAACTTGCAAAGTCTTTGTACCGTAGTTTTTAGATCTGAAGGCTTCTCATTAAGGAACTCACCAATTTAAATAAAACGCGCCGTAGAAAACATGTTTTATATAAAAAATTGTAGAGAAAAGGAAAGCATTCATGTTGATTTCAAAATGTTTCATTGGAATCTCCGGCAAGTGAAACACCTCTCTTGAATGATGAATCCGTTTATCCTTACTTTGGAGGAGCACTGCCTACCCGTTTTGTGGATATGGCATTTCGAAATTCATGAATTCATGACCTTCGTGATGTGTGTGTGTGCATTGCGGGATGATTTTGGTGACGATGCTGCCCATCGACAAAAAATAAAAAATAAATAAAAATAACGAGTTGTATTCCTGCAGGCGGACGAGGCGGCAACTAGTCCATGAAGGAACACCTACACGATTTCAAAACTTTGATATCAATGGCAATATATCGCTTGGTAGGTTGCTTCTGTTCAATCGTATTTTTCCATAGAATTTCTGTGCAGTATGCGAATGCGTGTGGTGATGCGACAGGAAATGCGCTATGCAAAAAACTGAAGAGTTTAAAAAATATTTCAATCGCAATCTTATTAACTGTTAAGCAAACGTAAGAAAGTCATAATTTAGTGGTTCAACCTTCGGAAATAGTTATGTCTTCTGGGTTCATGTTCGAGTATGATGAATAACTAACCGGAAACTTCAGCATTCTCATATACCTAACTGGATCACCTCTGCAGGAGAAGGTGGATTTGGTGCGGTTTTTCGGAGTTCGTACAATAATCATGAAGTGGCCATAAAACAACTCTACCAAAAAAGGCACTCACCCTTCTCAGATTTCGTCTCATTATGCGCTGAATTGAATGCTTTTCGACTTCCACCATCGCCATATGTTGTGCCGATTCTTTCATTCACATCATCCGGCATTTCTATACAGGTTTTTGCATTTTTTTCCATTACTTTTCCATCCATCGGGATAGTAAATAAATGGCCGCCGCTCTTCACCTTTTCATTTGTGCCAGTAATCTATTCATTAAGTGATTCTAAGCATGTCAAGGCCTTTCAGTAGTCTATTCTAAAAAGGTGGGCAGAAATTGAGGATTTCCTCATTCACTAGGCTTGAGGTGCTTACCTTCAACATTTCTGTCACGCGTCCTCTAGTTTCGACTCTTTTGAGAAGTGGAACATTTCAAGTGAAATCTAGGTAGATTCTCTATATCCTTGTTTTGCTTTTTACTCGGAAAGTTATGTTTAGTTCTTCTTGCTAAGCCCACTTCAAAGAAGACTGAACGGCGACGATAAAATGCTTGTAGCAAAATTAATAAAACGCAAAAATTACCCAAACAACTGGGAATCGGTCTCTGCAAGTGCATGCAATAGTGCCACATGCAAATTGCACAGGCAAATGCAAAATCACATTTGCTTCAACTTTATTTCTTTTCGCTTATTTGAGATTTTCTCAGCAGTTTTCCAATACGCATATTTACAGTCGTTTTTTTTCAGATTGTCAGTGAATTGGTGCATGGGCGTGACTTGAGGAAGATGATAGAAGATGAAGAGTGGAGACCAAACCCGATAGACCGCTTTCGTATTGCTTTTCAGGTTAGATTCTTTCGAGATCGTTCATAGTTCGAAACTATATGGTGGGACATGCCTGCGAAATGGCGATATGTGACCACGACATATGCCTATGTTCTCATGCACTCGGCACAATAGGAAGTACCAAAAAGATAGAAGGCGGAATATTAATTCGAATAGAAGCGATTTGGGGCGCATTTAACGAATACACATCTGTAGAATTCACCGAAAGTAGTTCGCCGTGGAGAATTTTTATGACGAGTTGAATTTATTTGAATCACAAATGAGAATATTTGCAATTAGTTGGCGTGGTGAGTCCGAGTGCAAAGTGGGAAGCCTCACGATTCGTTCTCACAACTTGCCCATATGTTCAGCCCACAATTTTTTTTCTTTTTTTTCATCGAGGACTGTAGATGCTTTATATTCTTCGGCTGGAAATTTGATATATATAGGTGATAAGCGCATTGTGGCATTGCCATTCAAATATGGTCCTTCACTTGGATGTCAAAGCAGCAAATATAGTCGTGTCGGATGATGGACTCGTCTGTAGATTATCGGATTTTGGCTGCTCAAAAACCGCATCCTTATCAGAGAATGGAGTACTCGTCGCAAATGGTGCAAATAGCTGCGAAAATTTTGGAACAGTTGCCTATAAAGCCCCCGAATTATTGAAGGTAATGCTTCCGTAATATTTGTCTCACTGCTTCTCCGACAATTTCTGTCCGCCTTAAATCCTTCATGCTTTTCCGATATGTTACTTCACTGACAAAAAGTCCCCTGAATTTCCGGCATTTTCCAACAATTATACCAGCCACCTTGCCATGGACTGACCGTTCAAAAGGAACACAGTGCACATCTTTCCAAAAATTTTTATTTTCATAAGATCTCATCGATGCAGTGGAACAATGCTGGTGGACATGGATTTCCTATAGAACATTCTGCTGGTACACTCAGAGAGTTCATCTTATTCCTCATTGTTCTTTTGCATCCCCAGTCGAGAACACATCGCCCAACTTTGAGAACATCTTTCGTCTATAGATTTATAAGTTCCATTTTTCATAGCCTTCGAAACCATAGATACGTAGCTTCTGATGGACTTGGATTTAGTATTCGTTCTGCATCTTTTGCGCTTATGTTCGGTGAATCATCGGCTTCATACTGTTAGAAATATGGGAATTATCGACTTCAGCAATTGTGTGATGAAGTTTGCAACGGCTTCTTCAGTAAACTATTTGCCGATTACATTTCGAAGTACGTGAGGTTCTCATTGATTAGCTCAAGCTATTCGTAATCATTAGATATGTACACCATATCCAGAAATGGATTTCACTGCTTTTTTGTCTCTTTTTAAAGCTATTCGCAGCTGTAATCGTGATTCTACATCTACTTATTAATGCCTTGATCGTCGATAGGTATACGTACATTGCCATGTGATTTAAGGAAAGCATTCCAGTCGACATAAATCTCTTTAATATGTTATTGCATTAAGCTACCGCGTTGCCTTTCATGCTCTAATTTTTGATCCAACAGTTTTTTTAAAGGAGCTCTTGAAGGAAGTCACTTTGATAATAGCCTACAAGATTGAGATATCCTTTGAAATCAGATGTTAAAAATCAGGTACCAGAGATCAAGATCACGAAAATAATTGATGATATTTTTATTCATATAGGATGAAAAAAGTTGGTGCACCAGGAATGCTGAGAAATGCTTAAAGGGTGGGAGAGCGACTGATCGTGCGGATATCTACTCTTATGGAATTCTGCTATGGGAATTATTTGCGAGACGAGCTCCTTTCGAGGGGATCCATCCCCATACAGTTATATTCCTTGTCGTAAGCAGACATTTGCGCCCTGATCTTTCTGAGCTAAGGAAGCAGGTGGAATGCGGTAAGTTTTCGCCTATGTGCTTGTTTCAACCCACTTTTTAACTTTGCTTCAAAGGTGTTGACTGAACATTATTGAAATTCCTAAGTCTCCATTTGCATAGAGCCCTCCTCACCCTTTCCTCCCAGCCAGTATGTATACTGTATCTTTCATTGGTTCCAATGCTAACTCAGAAATTTTCAATCAAATCATTCACCGTGAGTGAAGCTTAAAATATTGGTTGATGATAAGACGCATTATCGTCCCTCTTCGGATCTCTCGTTTTCCAAGTGTTTGTATCCTTCCATATTTCATGGAAAAATTTCTTTTCCACTCTACGGATCTTTGACATTGCCATCAAGTTTTACTGGTTGTGAGAAAATCCGGAAAACTGAAAATGTTTTTTTATGGAAATCGTCAAAGTGAAGCATGCTAGTTGAATATTCTGAATTGCACGAACTCTATAGATCACTGTTTGCGGCTTCGATTTTGCATTGCTTCTTTCTTTTTTTGTATCTCCGCGAATAACATCTTATGAATACCAATATTTATTTTCTTTCTCGAGTATTTTTTCGGTATTGCTCTTGTGGCTTATGAGTTCGAAACGTGAAACAGAAATATTTACGCGCTAATATAGGCGTGATCGAGTGTATAGAAATGTTGTTGCTGTGATGCGTTTTTATTTGGAACATTGTGGGAATTTCAGTATTGATGAGAACGGATTATCTAACAAGAATGGAATTGGATAGGGCATTTCTCATCGTTTATTATGAAACGCTTTTTGAAGTATTCTTTATTGCAGATAACTCAGCTATACAGTTAATTGCCGATTGTTGGGCCGCTGATTTAACGATGAGACCTTCAGCCTGTGAACTTGTCAACAAACTTCGATCGTACGCTTATTCGAAAGTGACGCCTTGAGTACCGCTTACGGTGCCAATTTTGAGTCGATGATGAATCGGGCGAGCTGAAAGCTTGCGGTTGCTTGCGTAGGAAAAAGATACGGTACATTCCACTCGGTATTATCTGAATGATTCTAAATCCGCGCTGCTCCGAACTGTTCGTTCGTTCCATCCTGAGGAAAACTAATATCTCGATTTACTGAACGCCTCCTTCACAAGTCGTGATTGANCTAGATTATTGCATATTTCATCATTAGAAGTGTTCCCCACTTGTTATTTCGAAATATTTTGTGTGAACATTTGCAAATGGTTTATTGAAGGCCTCTTGCAAGTTTCATCTTACCATTGCATACTCTATAGCTTTAAAAGATTCCTCTAAGCGAGTTTTATTGTATTTCTATTCTATTTAATTGTCATTTCGATGGATATACGGTAGTATCGTATTCATTCAACTAATATATATATATATATATATATATATATATATATATATATATATGAATTTCTCTGCTTCAAATATCGGACGGTTTAGTGCTTGGTTATCTATAAAATCAAGCAGAAATGCAGTCCTTCTCTCCTCATTAACTTCGAGTGCTCATGCGGTATTTGCGCTTTTTTGGTTGCTTTGCGCAATGCAAAGGTAATTCGCTCCACCCGTTTGGTCATATGCTGTGTGTCTATCGCATTTTTGCATCTACAGAACGGTTTAGACAATATGCAGCGCCGTCCCACTGGAATGGCAGATGTTTGTTTCTAGTGAAATGTTAACAGCGTTAATCTTGTAGGTTTGTGGTCTTCACTGCTAGGTCTTCGCAGATTTTCACTGGCTTCGTTCAAAGCGACAGCTTTGGAATAATTCGTTCAAGGAACGGCGGTCTGTGACAATTGCTTCATCATCTTACTCTCTGCAGATTGTTATAAGACATTTCCTTTACTTCATTTCGCTTTTGCTTTGTAATCCTCTACTTCTTCGTCTATTGCCTTACATTTCATTGGCCCTTTATTACTATATTCCACAACGTATGCTTTGCTATAACCTCCTATTTCAGTGCCGCTGATTTTGCTTCGGATCTTTTAAGACATTGACAAGTGAGAAAAGGGTTCGGTGAAAGGTGCTTCTCGAGTTTGATTTAAGGCGCCCTGTAATCCAAACTATATGATGTTCTCTGTCCCACCTAGTGAATAATTTCATACAAAAGAATCTAATTAGCAAAATTTTGCATGGGAATATTGGAACTTAGCTCGATTACTATGAGCCGTTGTTTCACAACTAAAATTGCCTTGATAGGCGAATCGTTGTACTATTTGAATTTTGTTGTGAAGTGATTTGAGACTCTGAAACGACTCGCTATAGAAACTCGAATCGACTGCTCAGCAGCAAGAAAAGATGAAATTCGATTTGAAATCAATTTCTGTGAAAAAAAATTGATCGAAAAAAATATTTGAAATACAAAGAAAGTTTGAAATTCCAAAAAAACAATGAAATTCGATTGAAAGGCTGAAAAGAAATTTCTTCATGATATTTAATCACGCATACTCTTTGTTTAAAAAGATATTTCCCAAAAATATTGTCCTTTCGTACGGTTTTTCTACCTCACTTCAATGTTTCCGCGGATTTCGACAGGTGATATTCTTCACTGAAGAATTTCAAACATTAAAAATCTGAGATTTAAAAAAAAAATAAAATTGCGAATTGGTATTTACATACTGCTGATTTGTTTTGAGCATTTGCTATGGAAACATTAGATTACAATATTGAACACTTGCCGTCTTTAATATATTTGCAGTTTTTATGCTTTCCACTTTTTTTTTATGACCTTAGGTTGAACATTGATCTGATTTGTTGCAGATTTGTTGCAGAGTCGTCATTATTTCTGTTCGATTTTCGCTGTGTATTTCCCTCCTATATCTTTCTTTATCTATGCTACTATTCTCAACAGATTCAGCGTTTATTATTGACGTTTAAATGTACAGAGTATTTTCTTCGTGCATTTTTTTTTGGGTTTTTTTTTAATGCTTCAATATCTGCAGTGTGAATTTCCAATGTGCTATGTGGCGTCTTTTTTCTTCGATTTTTTCTTAGACGAAGTTTTTTCTAAAAAACAACCTCAATGTGTCATTTCCAAATTCCAAAATATTTTGAAAACATAAATTGGCTTCTTTTTCCATTGACATATATTGTGGAATAGCAAATAATATTACCATAAACATCTAAACAATGCAAAAAGCTTTGCATCAATAATGTTTATTTTACTCGTGTGGAAAATACTGCACAATTTTTGGAATAATTCAGTGATGTGATGCATTGATATCTCTTTTCATTCGTTCAAACTTATCCAATTCTGCACATATGAGATTCTATGCATTAATTAGATTAGTTACTCTCTTATTAGCTATATGCTATCCTCAGAGATTATACTGCTGATCACTTCTAGCAGTTTCTTTTCTTAAATTCTTATATTGAAAAAAAAAAGCTTTAATTATTTATCGAATGCTAGTGCAAATCGATTCAATCGGATACGATGTGATTGCGACAAGTTTTATTTTAGATGATTTTATTTTTTAATTTCTTGCCACTTGCTAGCATTGATCCACAAGTATGCTTTCAATATTACCTTTGAATGATTGTTTGTTCGAAATTAAGTGAAAAAATCGTGGAAAATAGTTGACGATCCTCTATTTTTGCGGTATTTTATTCGATGTATAAGCTATTATCGCCCTAATTTTGCCATAAACTAATAGCTTTCACAAAACAGGCGCTCATATTTAGTTAGATGATTTGATCAATAATGTTATATATGTATTTTATAGTCTAGTTGTATTCTTTTGCTGCTCGAAACGCATTCGCATTCATCAATTATGTTAATGAGGTTAATTCACTGCGTTCTTTTTTTTTCGTCTTGTGAAGTTCTCTACGCAGTTGATCTCTTACTCGAAATAAACATAACTTGCAATTTGCTATCACTTTTTCAAGCTATAATTTTCTAGTGTAAATCAAGTTTTCATGGTTTCATCTAAAGGTATTCCCAGATGATCGATTAATCCTTTTTATGGAGAAAGTACTTTTTTTTCTCAAAAACTTTTGTAATAAAACTCGTATACTTCAGTCTTAATCGATGCTCTCCAAAGACAATAATGAAATACATTTAACTTGAAAGTGTGCAAAAATGCATCCCGCTCATTGCCAGTATTTTTGAATTGTGGTTTTCTTATCCAATTGTGATGCAAATGACCGGAAGGTCTCAATCGCTGACCTCCTCATTCGTTTCTCAAAATGAAGTTGCCTTCTTGACTGTTTCAAGGATTTTAGTCAACCTTTAATGGGATTTTTTTTTTTGCAGGGGACTTTTGTCGAATTTTCTCAGATTTTTTTTTTCTGAAGCAAATCATTCTAGCTCCAAATTTTTGTGGATTTTCTACTGTCGGCCTATCGAGCACTAGGAAGCTGCAAACGAGGCAACGAAAACGATGAAATTCTATGCATACAAAAGTTTTATCGCGTCTGTTTCATTCACCACCTCCCTTAAAAGATCTGAAAGTGTTATTAGTTTTGTGGAGGAATATTTTTTGATGGATTCATATGGGCCACAATGAACTTATAGATGCAAAATTCTGCAAGCAATCGGTCACTGAGAGCAAAACACGCAATTTATCGGGTATTTTTGCAACACGACCCCTCCCCCTCCTCCCCACCCTCATAAAATGTAAATTAGGCAAAAGTGCGAAAGTCACTTTTGTGCGAACTTCACGCCACTTACGTCTAAAGTGCAAATTTTTTTTTGCATGCAGCAATCATTTATTAGCCGAGAAAGTACGTAGTCATTAAAGAAGTTATGCGCCAAAATTAGATTTAGACAAAGTGAAAAGTAAAAAAGTGCGCAAGAGAGTCGCTTTTTTTGCGCTTTCTTTCTGCCAGGTTCTTTGACAACGAATGAAATAGGCCGGAAAAGTCACTTTTATATGCATTAAATTTCGCGTCCGTTTAAATCTCGCTGATGTTGTCAACCAGTTTCAATATTCCCATAGACAATGAAGCACCACTAATGAGATATCAACACCTTGAACATCCACTGAAATCTTAAGCAAAAAATTCTCCCACCAGACTGGCTGAATAGTTTGGGCGAATCTTTCTTTAGTCGGCTTTAAGCTCTTGCTATTCTCTTCGAAGTTAATTGGGTCAACCTGTGATTTAGTCTGAGTTCCTCGTGTATAATAATGTAAGAAAATTGCACAAGCAAATCAACAATCGCGAGTACGTTGCATATGCATATGTGCACAAATAATGCATGCAAGGAGTGACATTTCGCAAAGGCATCTATAGGGCACAACTATCGTCACAGGAGTGATATTATTTTCGCGTTCATATTCTGTTTGAGATTTGATAAGACTCCAAATCTCATCTCTTATATGCGACCGGCTATCGCTCATTAAACCGTGTATGAAAAACGCTAATAGAGTGCAAACCACGTGGACAATCCTTTTAGATGTAGCGCTACAATAACAATATCATCCAATCTAAACGGTTTTTAATTTCGCAAACGTTCATCTTGATGGCATTTAGAGAATCTCCAGGATCTCATCTGAGTAAGCCCGCCAAAAAAAACGATCTATATCCTGAGGGGAAATTGGATCATATTACCTAGCTCTCCATGCATAATATCATGCGATTTTGTTCGCATAATATTGAAAACCGCTGTTGTGTTTACGCATCTCTGACATAAAATTGCCGATACTTTCGTTTGGAACCTCTCATGCTTAATGTGCGCGCAATTTCCCAAATGGCCTAGTTCCTCACTCTGAAAAGCATATAAAGCAACATTTTCATTCTTCTTCCGATCTTTCTAATCCCCTAACGGGTTTTGAAGTACAAAACAATATAAATGTTCCATTCTCAGGATTATAGCTGCTATCCAGGATGATGTTTTTTGTGGTTAGAACCTTCTAAAATCGTTCTATATTTATGGATGTAAAGTTTCTGCAAGCATGGCAGTTTAATGTTGAGTTCTCGTGCAGCCATTCCGCGAGCTTCAGGTCTTCCTCGAAATTACTTTTTCCTCATCATCTCCTCAAGAAATACCGGGACCGCGGCCAGCCTACAACAGCGAACGTGTTCAATGCATTTATGCCGAATTATTTTTATAGGAATTTTTAATCATCATTTAAGTCATCGCCAATCGTTTATACGTACGATCAAATAGCCGTAACGATAGCGATGCTGCCCTATTCGTAATGTTTTAACGATCCAAATAAGATATTCACTTCTACCGTCGTATCAAATGATGTATTGGAAATCATGGAATGAGGGCAGCACTAGAATTTCCAAAACACTTTCAATCTTTCAAGAAGTTCATTAGGAAGCCGGGTGGAACCTGAATGTCGCTGAACTTTGAACTCGCTTACTCAGAACACTGCTTATTAGCCAACGAACTTTTTTTTCCAAAGGTATGTGATTTGTCATTGATGTAATCGCTGTTATAGGTATCGCTTAGTGGTAATCACTCATGTGCAAAGACGATTATCCGCGGAATCACCTACGTCTGTCGATGCAGGAACTACAAAAGGTCGTATGGCTGACGGAAATAGGTGGAGCTGCCAGCTGTCAAGCTGTCAGCGAGGGCTTTTGAGTGCATACGGGCACGCACTAGTCACGTCTGTCCATCCATATGTCTTTAATTTCTTTCATCGAGACCCGTAATCAATACTTGGTGACAGACGCGTCACACAAATACACTGTGTTCGGTCACTGCGAGTACGTGTTTTTCCTTTCCTTGATGGATTGACATTTTCGAATATGTGCCTTCAGAGTGTGCTTGCGTCACTAACACACAAATATGCTTGTGGCCTTTGTAGTATATCACTTGTCTACGTAGCAGCCACATTAGCAAACCAATATGAGCACATGAAGGTGCAAAACACGGAAATATTTGCTTCAAGCATAATGTTGTGTTAAAATTGGAATTTCATAAACTGTGACCCGTATGACTCCTTCATTTATCTCTACTTCCGGTCGGTAGTCTTCATAAGTTTTCGTGTGCAGATTCCATTAACGTAATTTTGGATCATGCATGATATATCCTCTAGTTGATAAACCGGTTGGTGGAAAGCAATGAATGTGTAGCCTAGCTTGCAATTGTCATGTTTTACATGGCATCCCGGAACACGTACAGCCTTCTCACCGCCCATTTCTTATGTATGGCACTCTTCGCAAGGGATGAATATAGATGAACATAATCGTTCTTACGCATACTTCCACATGTACTGCTTAGGTTTTTCATTGCTTTTCTCGGCTTCTATGCATACATGCACAATGGGAATATTTAACCTATATTTTCCCGAATACCCTACGATATGCGGTCTCTTTTGATATATCAGTTAACTTTCGCCCTCTGTCCCATTATTTTTGTTAAGTTATCCAGTTTAATTAATATATATCTATTCCTTGTTTCATCTATTCCATTTTGTTCACAAACTGTTAGTACAGTACTCTTCTCACCGCGACATCACTTCTTCAGCATGTTCCATAAGAATTTATTGTCCAATGTGTAGTGACCACATAGTGGACAATCTGCTTGACTTCGATGCTCCGGATTATTGCTTTGTGAAGGACATTAAAATTGAAACATTTCCTTGATTCGGGATGAAATCTTCCGCCCTGCATAAACCTTCTGCAACTATCACAAACAGAACAACATAAAGGCTCTAGAGTTTATATAGTGGCCAGAGGCAACCAAACAACACTGCATGAGTACGGTGGTAAGCGTTGGATGGAATAGGTGAAACAAGAAATTTTTCCGCTATATGTCGGCATCGAAAAAGTTTTCCGCTTTCAACTTTTCATTAGAGATAGATAAATTTCATGCCTTTCTAAATCACAATGCTAAATTTTCCATATTCTCTCTTTCTAACAAATTCACTCATGTTTTCATCCTTTCTAATAACTACAAATATCCGAAGTGGGCATATGCCTATTGCCTTGATTTGTCGATACCTAAGACTCTAGGCAATCTTTTTGCTGTTTCAGATGATTCATCGGTGGAGTAAGAATGCTAAGTGATATTGCAGAACTACAAGTTCTGCAATATTCACCTTATAAGCAAGCATCACAATCGCGAATTTCCGAGGACACTCTTCAACTTAGCGATGCAAAATTCTAAACTTTTAAATCAACATCGAAAGGTGAGACAATATTCGCTAGTTTACTTTGAAAAAAAAAATGCATTGAAAATTAGTTATAGATATTAAATCTTTCTTTTCCTGTTTCTCGTCGTATGCAACTGAATATCTGAATTTATCGCACTTCACTTCCGTTGCATCTCTTGGCATCTACCATGCTGCTAGCGTCAACATCACAATATGAAAGAGGTTGTAAATAGGGCAAGAAGCGTTCTCAAGAAAGAGTGAGGTCCACAAATTTTTCTGGATCCATCCGCCATCCTTTGTATTGAACCCTGCAACTGAGGTCAGTACGAAGGAAAGCGGAAGAGCGTGAGCGTGCAAAGCGTAAAGCATTCGATATTTTATGGCATTATGGTGGGAGCCGCAATAGGAGTCGCTGAAAAAATGAAATCGTTTATGTTCTTATAATTATGAAAAGAATTTCCCACATGTGGTCATGAAAAGATTATAAGACATTCGTTTGAGTTTCATTCGCCAAAAAACTTCACCTAAGAACAACGCGTCATAAAGTTGAAAGGAAACAATTTAAACGAAGGGAACATCAGCAAGAAGTGGAGTTAAAAGCAGATTTGAACTTATGTGGCAACGCCAACAACGTTCTAAGAATTGTGAGCAATTCACATAGAAAGGATAAGAGAGGTGATCTTGCGCTATAAAAGGATCCATTCGAATGCTAAAGTAGCAGCATCCCAGACGAATTTAGACTAGTTTTTCATATAATCGCTCAATTCATCTTTCGCCTCCTAAAGTGCACACTCACAGATACTTTTTCTCTCCTTTTGATCAGTTTTTTTGCTTCCAAGTACCTTTCCTTTAAATTTTTGATCTTCTTTTTTTCTGGCTTACTTCAGGAACTCGATTTCTGCAGATATCAGCTCCAATATTATCTTTATGTAAGATTTAATTATTTGCTTTTATTTATTCTTTCAGTGCTTTAAGTTTTTAAAGTATTTGGTGGAAGTCTCATATATCAAGGCCACGTTTACTTAAAACGCATCAAGCCTGAAGTTATTGTGCCTTATGTAGTAATAGTTTATTTCTAAAACTCACTTAAGCCATCACTTCATAAAGGTGTCTTAACGAGTAATATTCCATATATGCTCTAATTTGGAAGTGCGAAAAAAATACCGAGTAATAAAAAGATTAAAGTAAGCTTTGATAGTATCAAAGATGATAATTTTTCCTCGAAATTGCTCCGCAAATTTCAGTGTTTCTGATTTAGTTCTGCATTACCTCGTTTTTTTCCCAATACTCATCGAAATCTTATGAGGTTTTCCTGGATCTTACAGCGATCCTGTAATTATTACGGAAGTTATCGTTCGTCCTGTTGGTAGAAGTCACCTTTGCGACATTTTCCACGTCAGCTTTAGCTTCCATTGGTGAGTGCCATTCATTTCGTTGAGAAAACAAACTTTTCAAGCTGTCTCTCAAAGTCAAATAGCAATCGACCTTGGCGAGAACTTGCAGATTGAATCGTTTATGTGAGTACATATTGATATGTGTTCTTAGCGTTCTGCAGCATGCAGAATTCAGTGATTTCCCATGCCCCTACAAATAAATATGACTGCGCTATCTGGCTTCTTTTTATATGACTTGATAGCAGTGCATATAATTAGCATGTCAATTTAGGCACAGGTAAGCCAGTGATTGATGAAGGCGTCGACCATTTTTCTTCTCGTTTTCGCGAATAAATCGAAGATTTTCTGCAGTTTTGCATCTAAAACATATGTGTACATCAGAAAATGAGCTTTCGAATATGTGGAAATGGTTAGACGTGTTAGATTAGGGTAATTCAAAAGGTTAAGATCGATTAGTTTTTTTAATTGCTGGCGCTCAATTCGTTTGTCGTCGATGTGAGCAAATGTAATAAACGCAATCGTATCTTTCATGCAACTTTAGGAGTTTTTTGCTTATAATTTCCTGTCCACATCGATGATCCTCTATTTTGAGCTATATGGATTTCCGCCTTGCTTCATGTTTGCTTTTCGAATGGGAATTTTTTTTTTTTTAAAGGCGATCAAAAATTGCATCATCCGCAATGAGTGCAAATATAATTATAGTTTATGAGCGGCTTTATCGATTTCGCTTCAACATTTGTGAGGAGCGTAACAAAGATTTTATATTTGTTCATATAACGCCTAGATGAACGTACACAAAATTTTAAGCAATAGAGGCTAATTTCCTTTGCAAAAGTGCTTTCTTAGTGACGTTATGCCGTCAAATATCTATACGTCTGTCTATTGCTATCTCCTTTATGATATTTTCAAATCGTTAAGCAATGATGCTGAAATCGCTATATCGAATGGGTATACTATTTCCGATAAGTGATTTTATGCTGATTCGATATCTTCAGGTGGAGTTAATGGCATTTAAAAGTGCTAAGATTTGCGCCTATGCTATTGCAAATTGGCCTTTCATTCGATAGCGACGAATAGTAGGAACGATGTAGAAGAATTTTCGATCGTCGAAAATATTGCTCATGCGTAGATGAAAACAAAAAAACGAAGTAACCCAAAACATGTTTGAAAAAAAAGAAAGCATATTGCGTCATTAGTAGAGGACAAGTGCTTTCTTTGTGAGACGATGCAAAAAGCATCGCTCAGGCGCAGTCAAGCGGCAGTTATGTGCTGCTTTCATGCTCAGAGGGGGTCCCGAGAGAAGTGCCCACATCTAGTAGCACATAAGTTTGTTGCTTGCTGGGCACTATGTTTTATTCATAAGTTTCGTACTTCTCTCAATTGCAAAAAAAATGAGTGTTCACTGGTCTATTAAGTGTTCGCAAACCCATTGGTTAATGTTTACAAGGAACGCTTTAGTTGTATTCATTGCTTCCTTTCTTCCTATCCCATCCCAGATTCATATTCGTTTTTATGATATCCTTTCTCTGGTTACAATCTACCATCTGCTTCGACGATATAGATTGCTCAGTGATGACAGCCTGCAGAAGATTCGTATGCTGCAGAAATTTTGCGCGATTCTATATTGGAGCCTAACTGCTGCATGAGAGAGGCGCTAGTGACGAAACCGTCGGTTGATGCCACAAGTGAAAGCCATCAAGAACTGTGCGATCCAATGTGTATAAATTGCTCGCAATGATATAAAACCCATAATGCACTATATATAAAGTGTAAGTTATAACTGCTTTTCCAAACTTTTCCCCTAGGTGTAGCGCTTTTCGTCCTTTTCGGTCACATTTCTCAATTTTGCAGAGGCGTTTAATTCACCTGACCACTCACTGAACATCAAGCCTTCAGGAACTACAGTTCGGTGAATTCCCCAAGCTACGTCACTCCTTAAACTACGATGGACATGAATGTTACAGGAGTAGGTGACACCATAGTAGCGATCACGAAGATAGCTATGAAACATATTGACGCAGATGGCTGTCGAAATATTCTTGGCAAAGATCGAGTTCTTCCATTTTCGAAGTTTTCGTAGTCAATTGCAACAGCTCCTAATATGCAAGCTCCCTCACAGTCCACATTATTATTCATGTACCTCCACAAAGCGTCAGCATATTCCTCCTAAGCATTGAGAATAATTTATTTGATCTCTTACTATGTCATGTAGTTGCATCCTTTCCGCGTTCGGGGAACGCAATTGACACATGTCTTGATCATACACGGATACTTCAGAATCCGCTGTTGAGCAGTTTGAAGTCGAGAAAATGCAGTGAACATTACAGGTAAGAATTTGGAGAACGTTTACGCTTAAAGATTATCTGAAACATGTAACTATCCATTGGTGGAAGATACTTGGTTGTGGAGTGGAGGTCATTTGCCTCTTGTAGGTTCGACTGCAACAATACACTTGAACACCACCGTTATAGTGCTTTTGATGTGGCACCTCGCACTGATCAACTCTTTCAACAAGATTCAGTTGTCATTGTCGCTACTATCTGGCTTAATCATGATGTGTCAACAACTGAAGTACATTCAACAGAGAGGCAGGCACGTAAGCGAAGTCATAACAATTGAAGGAAGACCGTAATCTCGCAATGGCAACTCATATTCTCTAATTCCTGTACAATACACCACCTCTTCTTTAAACTCTCGCATAGGCTTTTTGTTTGTAGCTGTCGTAAAACCCGCTATATCAATTATTGCTAAGGGAGGACAGTAGAAGTCATGCGATTATTGGCGCACTTTGTACGGGTTAGGTTAAGCGATGTCTTTCATCGGAGCCGCTGACAAGCAAAACATATAGAAGCATCTTGATGATAGTCTACGTCACCATTGTTGCTCGATGCGCTTGCATACCACGGAAGCTAACGGATGAAGTCAGGTCTTCTTCATCTCTTGTTGAAATTGGTGTGACTGAGCAGATATTCATTTAAAGAAGTGCATCTGAAGAGGCAACGCCCATTGCAGCGAATCGTTCATACTAAATGAAAATAGAATTGTGTATGCATCGTGGTGTCTTGTTGACGCTGTCCGATTCTTGAACCATGTGACGCTTTCGAGTGCTCCCGATCCGATGAAATGAAACTAATTTTTCATTGATTACGGCGACTATTGCTCAAGAGTACTTATACTACTCGAAACTTACAAGTATTTTTGCAATTGCTTTCTCGAGAATAGCTTAGTAAAAACGAAAAATATGCTTGCAGTATATTCTCGTTATATTTATTTCCGCTTCTTGCAGAGTTTCTCTTACAAAACTGCTTTTTTTTTCTAAAATTCATCAAGTGCAAAACTGCAGTGTAGTTGTGATAAATGCAGGGAAATTTTTCCCGCCATTAGGTGTTCTTAATCGCTTCGAAAGTTGATATAATAGGTCGTCCTTTTGACTACATTATGCTAAACTCAAATTTTTTAATATCTCTATGAATCGTTTCAAAACTGGCAAATCTACTTCAGAGAAGGTATAGGTGATAATCCTGACGGTTGTGTTAAATCCTCCAGACTTTTTAAGGATAGTGCTTCGGCTTTGCCCTTGGTATTACCGGCTAGATAGGCAGACATTTATGCATATATAAGTCCAAATATGGCACTACGATAATACTGCTTGGGAACTGAAGTTCTCGAAAAATGCGTGAAAAAGTCGAAGTTTTCTGTCCCATCGCTGATAGTTGAGAGGTAGGAGAGGGGACAGGTTCGGACAGTCAGAAAGGACACACGAACGTATCACTGATCTGCAGTGAAATTCCGTCGGCGATTCTCTTCCCCGAAAAGATTTCAAGCGAATAACCCACAGAAGTGGCATTAGGGAAGTTGGTGGGGAGGGAAAGGGCAGTCAGAACAAACAAAAAACATCAGCGAATATATAAGTCACCGAAAGCACAGAAGGCTGATGCAAAGCAAATATTAGTGTTGCAAGAAACGAATTATATGAAAATTTGCGAGGCATAGACGATGTTAAAAATAAGCGATGATGAGAGCGTTCTTGTGATGAGAAATGAAGGTACCCAACCGGAATGAAATAATCTGCAAAACCTTTAGAGATTTATGTGTTGTTTCCACATGTTTTACAGGAAATTGCATCATTGCGATCTTCGGTGTGGAAGTATGTGCGTCTACGTCTATCTATCTATCCATTTATACTTCCAACTTGTGAAACAAAGAATCTATAGCTTTAAAAATTTCTCAATGCATTTTAAATGATTGGCGAGCAATGAAACTCCTTCGCAGCGCACACATTGGTATCTACTCGATACTTAACTGGATTCAGTTCTAATGAATTTTTTGTACGAAGATTTGTTCACTCGATCTGGTCACCACATCATTCTCAACAATATTTTCTTTCATTTCCAAGGTTTATTCAAATGTCGCTATGGCGGATTGAATTGAACCAAACGATGGCATATCACTAAGCGAAGCAAATAGAATATGAGATCTTCGCATTTCCGCTCACTCAGTCGATTGTTCGCATCAATATAACTAAAAAACACAAAGCAACAACGCTCGATATGCTTGACTTAATCTCAATGAGCAATTCTATGAATGCTTATGCAAGAAATTGCTGAGACATACAAGTTATAAAATAAAATTTGCTCATAGGTTTATGGTATATTTAAATGTCATTAATCTGCGCCGATAGAAATAATGCACCATCGCTAGTGCATATAATATGCTGAACAAATTTCATGCAGCAGTAGCATTCACGCTATCGTGAATTGAAACCAGCGAGTAGATAGACGTACTTATCTGCACACATTGACGCTATCTAGTCCATTTTCCACAGTTATTTTCACGAATTACATAAGTGTCGGTCTTGCTGACTCGTTTTTCTACTGTTTCCTTAAGCACTCGCTCAAAATTCCTCATCCATGACCAATGAAGCATGAGTATGCGCTTGTGCGGCTCTCATTTGTAAGATATACATCTCTCTATCACTATCAATTAAGGAATTGCTAAAGTTAAGGTTATGAAATTTGATTCGAGCATATAACATACTTTTCTGATCATTTGCTATAGTTAAAGAGAATTATAGTCTTCTAAACGTTTCAAATAATTACCATAGTTTTTCCTCCAATTGGATCGCCATTTTACGTCTGAGCTTCACAAACGACTAGATCACCCCACAATACTTAGGCATTGTTCTGCATATTTCGACATTCAACGGATCACTCACTCACTTGTAATTGAGCGGCATACTTGTAATGTTTGCGTTATTGTGCATTGATGCAGTGTTGTGTTATGTTATGTGCGTTGCAGTTAGTTTCGTTGCGTTCCTATTTTCTTTTTGTTCATTTTTTTCAACTCTCTACGCTGATTTCCTGTATATTGGCGATTGATTTCCCTGCCTTTAACTTCATCTTCTATTTGCTCATCTTTGAAGAGTTTTAATTTATTTAGATGAAAATATGTGCTATGAGATATGAAAATGATTAGGAAAATGTTGAAAGGATATGTCAAGTTTGTTTAATGCCTCTGATTAAGTCGATCGAGCCACATGTCGCTAACAACAAATATCTATCTTATATTGCATTTATTTTCTGATGATTTATTGGTTGTGCCATTTGGTTAGCAGTTATTGATATTTTTTTTAATCGTCGCATTACATCACTTTCACCCTAGAGTACGGTCATCAGGCCCACCTTCGGCAAATTTCATCACCCTAAAACGTTACACTGTGCTGCCTCTATGCCCGTGCCACCTATCTTCAGACTTTATCCAATGTGAGCAGCTTTCAGTCCTTTTTGGTTCCTTCTCGGTTAGTATTCCTCAAAGGCATGAGGTAATGAAGGTAATGGTGTAATTTTCCGTTAAGTATAAGCAGATGCTGCAGCGGAACTAAATTACCGTTTTTTCAGCTCGCCTTCCTCATTCAGTCATAAAATTTTCCCTTCAATCGTCTGTAACAACAGTTGTTCTGCTTGAGTTATACAGTATTCTGAAACATCCTACATTATAGTGCAGTGTGATGCAATATACGCTAAGAAAGTAGCGAGAGGTATCAGTGTACGGAACTTCGTTCATGAAGTACAATTTCCGGATGGTAAACAGCAAAAGCATACGCATATGGGCGCAGGCAAGACATTGTTATGAGTTTTTCAGCAAGAAATTCCCAGAAACGCGTATTCCTCACTTAAAAATTGTGATGTTCCCGATTCCAATTGAAAAGTAAAAGAAGGATGGTGGAAAGTGATTCATAAAAGACTTACGGCTGCAGTTTCCAATTAGTGGCTAATTTTGGAAAGTTACGTTCATCTCATCTGCTAATATCCTGAGATGGCTTCGTTGTGGCTATTGGATCAGTAATGAGAGTGATATCAAATTGGAGGCGCTTGTGTTCGAATTTAAGCGAAGTGGCATGAACATTGCGCAACTTACTTAATTAGAGCCGCTCGTTGCACACAACTTTGACACACGAGTCGCAACGCATCTCAAAACAGCATCGATTTTCACATGTAATTGCCTTGCGGGCAAACGCATTACGATCCCTTCCTAACATTCAGCACTCTCGTACGCACCATAAAGTACCTTCAAATGCCGACAATGAGCTTATTCGATATTATGTCAAGGTTTCTGCACTCCTCATTTTCGTTTTGGTCGGCCTCCAATCAGATTTTACACCAATAATGAAACTATTCAATGAAACATTTCTATTCGCTTCTCGAATTTAGCTCTCCGCGTTCAAATTCATCGTAAAGATGAGGAATATTTCTGCACCGTCGGTAAACCTAGCATCTTGCAGCGCTCTCCAGTTTGCAGTTTGGATACTTCCTTACCCTTTCTCTTTGTTCTATAAACCATTTCATCTCATCACAGATTTTAGATTAGGTCTTTGCTTCATCGTAATTAAACATGATGTCTTTATAGGCATCCTGAATGAGCTTGTTGGCGCATGTGCCACTCCGAAACCTCTTACGGTAATGCTGAATTTTTAATCTGCGTGTAATGTGGAACTCATTTCTCTGGCCATTAAACTTTGATGTATTTGGTTATTTTCGTATCAAGGACGATTCACTACCTTAAACCTTATCCTACATTTCTTGGGAAAGTGCTCGTCTCAACTTATTTTATCAGGCGAATTGTTTTCCCAAACCGAAACACTGTCTCGTATCTGAAAGTTGTTATCATTAGTTGTGGAAATTCTTTGCGTAATAAAGTTAAAAACTGCTTGTATACTTTATTAGTGGTACGCATATTTATCAGATAGGCATCCTTACGTTGGAGGTCCTACAAAACTTATATGCCAGTGTCGAGCGTTCAGTGAGCTGCAGTATCTGCCCTTATAAGTTTAAAAAAAACAAACAAACTAGGTTTTGCATGTATCTCAATGTTGCAGCTGGAATTTTTCTCTAGAATCCATAACAGGTGGCAAAGTGACCTCTCTATTGGGCAGCAGCGAGGTGACATATGACGCATTTCTAGCAATCATTAATTCATAACTGTACATATTGCCAGCTGATGGGTACACTAGCATGCAATCCATGCAATGTATGAATTACTAATGAATTGTTTCTTGTTAAGTAGGAAGAATTTTCAAGGTGTTGCGCGGAAAACATAAGGGCATGACGTACGGGGACGCTAGATATACCGTATCTGAAAGGCATTCGGCTGCGATACCGCTATGTGGTGGTTTTATAATTTTCCCTACCTCATTTTCGTACATTCATATCTGCATTCATATTCCTTCATTCCTTATTATCTTTGCTATTCTTTTTCTCTTTTTCTTGGGATTTGAACGCTTTCCAGCATCTTAATCGAAGCTAATATGCTAATTTATTCACTTCAGTTAAGTTATGAGGACCCCTAGTAGGAAAACTTAATGTTATCATAAAATTTCGTTACGAAATGCGAGAGAATTCAGACTACTGTACCTATTATGCGGTGTGTCATATTAATAACCGGCCATCATAAAGATTGTTGCATAAATTGATGTATGAATGAAAGTGTATAGATTACAAAAGTATTTCGTCTTATAATTGTTTAAAAAGAATTGAGCACCTACGGCATGTTTTTTGGTCGTTAGTTATATGGTTGAAGCTTTTTTCTTTCGAACAAATTGTTAAGGATGAAACTTCCTCTCCTATACGTTTTGAAACTTTCCCTTCTATAGGTGATATAATGGTGGGTGATCACAAGGAAATGTCTTTGCCAAAAAAAAAGAAAGAGTCATTCGATGTTCACGAACTATTTCCAGACAACTTAAATATCATGCACTCAGTGTAGACCTGGGCTATCGACTGACATATATTGAAAAAAAA
>JAAVTS010002113.1:7979-31695 GCA_022845575.1 Baylisascaris ailuri | reverse complement strand
GGGGGGAGGAAAGTGGAAATGAAGCTTAGCGAAATTAGTGAGTGATTGTGATGTTTGAATCTCTGAGCTCTTTTCGCTCTGTACATGTTATGTTCAAGCATCTAGGTTTGCATGAAATATTCGTATACAATTTTACATGCAAACAAATGAGCAACTAATGGATCATGATTTATGAGCTATGCCCAGAATTCATTAGCAAAGACCAGATCTAATTCAGGCGCTAAATCATTTAGCGTTATGCATCATTCTCTTGCTTCTTCATTCAGACTTTAATATATACTTTTTACTTTAATATATACTTTAATATTCAATCTACATACTTTTTACTTTAATATTTTGCGACACTAAAAGGAAATTATTGTGTTTTAAGGTTGAAAGATACGCAAGAAAATGTTTTTCTTGGTGAACAGATCCAGTAGTATGATGAGAAGTCGAGCGGTTAGCAAATACTACCAATAAAGCTCGGGTGTTATCAGGTGCTGAAGTGGAATAATGAATACCAAAATATTCTGATGTATTTCGCTGGTAGTATAGTAATACGAAGATTGTTACTATATATATGATACGAGGTCACAGAGAAAGCGAAGACTGTGTAGACTACTCGACCGTAGATCAAAAGAGATTCGTGCACGTTGCAAGCTAGGTCAAAGAAACTCAAAAGTTCACAAGGAAAACATAAGATTGTCCAACAATGTTAACCTCAGGCAGAGTCACGAGATTACAAAAAAGGTTGATGTACTCATATATACAAACTGCACAAGCTTTCTAAGGAAGCAATAGTTTGTAAGAAAACATTGTCTGAGCACCTCAAACGCTGAAAAATTTTGAAATATACTAATCTGAATTCATGGAGTATCAATCAGTGACGAAAATTTGTTATGGCGGGTTTATCCTGAAATGTTTTTTAAGTGATCCGTTTATCTATCGTTTACCTTTACCTATATTATTAGCAATCCTTTTGATTAGATCCGTTCGTATATGAACAACGTCTATGTTTGAATTTAACACATAGAACAAAAAAAGCTTTGCAATTTTTGAGTTCACTTTTTTTCAGTCACTTAAGTGGGCAACTCTCTGCAAAATTTCTTGCCCATATTGGTAAAAATGTAGGTGAGAAATTTGTGCTGTTCTGGTTAGCAGGCTTAAAAGCTTAGAGATTGACTGAATATATTGCTCGATTAATTTAACAATAAAGTTTGCCATCTTACTCTTTTTTCAGCTAAGGAAAGGAGAAATGAGGGGAAAAGTGGAGGTGGAAATTGAAGAAGACGTGACGTAAAGCTAAGTCTAAATGGAAAATGAAGTAAGACCGTAGCATGATTTTCAAAGTCTTTGACGAAAGCAGAATACTATACGAATAAAAACAGCTTTATATTTCTGATAATCCAACACATAGTGCATATTCTTCAAATTTTAGCTATTGGGATGCGCATATAGGCTACCAAAATGTGACCTGTGGCCTAATTGATAAGGTGTCCAACTTCCAATCAGAAGGTTGCAGGTTCGCTCGGGTAGAGACGAATAGGCTGAACATATACATAATAGACAGCATTAATGCGAAAGCGTTCTCCTCTCACGCCAATACTTGCAAACGCTTCGTAAGAAGAGAGTAGTAGGTTGTCTCATGTTGGCTTTGGGACTATGAGATAGCGAAACATTCGACGAATGAACTTGTTTACTGCAAAGGCGATAAACGGGTGAATAAGTACCGCACGAGCTAGCGGCTGTCTCTTTATTCATCCGATAGCGTTGGCTGTTTTTGTCGCAATTCATCTTCATCCTTTCGAGTTCCTTCGTTCTCTTTTTTAGCACTTCCCATTTCAAGCAATGACCGCGTCATTCAACTCGCTTCATTCTACAAATAGCAAAAGTGGCCACTTATAAGGTTTGGTTAATACTTACTATTTCTTAATATTTGACAATCGGAGAGTTACGCAATATGTTGTCCTTTAAATAACTGCTGTATTGTATTCCAGCAGTCCATACGCATAAGCTATGAATACGGATTTCTTGTATCCTAGGATCAGCCATATAGCATGACTTCGCGTTAGCCGAGTTCTTTATCGATCGGGTATAGCATTGTTTGCTTACCGAAAAGCTTGATAATGAAGCATTTTCTAAAGTTGCAAGTAATTGATATAAGTTTATTTGTTCGTTTTCGTTTGTCGCCCAAATGCGTTTGTCTTACCACTGGAAAAAATTCGATGCGCTAATACAAATGGAAAGTCACTGCCATCCAATCACCTTTCAGCGAGTTGCACTTTAAAAAGCCGATGAATCCTTCCCATCTCCTCTTCTGTTTTCGTTTCTCTCCTCCATCCTTTCTCTCTTTTTCTTTTTCGACGCATTCTGCATATCAAGGAGGTAATTTGCATATATCCATTAATAGTGTAAATAGCACTTGGCGCTTAAAACGTGCATATCGATGCCTTCAAATATCGCACTCTAATTTCCGAAAGCCAATTCACTTATCGCACTTCCCATTTATCCATTGCAAAACGACTCACTCATCGTTGCTATCAGCCGCTTTTTTCGTCCAGCGGACTTGGAAGAAATATGAGGAAAATGCAGGATAGATGCATTGCGGCAACGATAACCATATTCGATGAGATAAATGATGAATTGTCAATATTGTTTTTAAATGCATACTATGCGTTGGCAATTATAGGCAATATCACTAATGAAAATAAAACAATCCGGGAACATCTGAAACATTAATATAATATTAGTGATATTGAACGTTGGGGAATGGACTAAAGAATTATTGTTTAGCCTTTGCTAGCATGGGATGGTGTCAACCTTCTGATGAAACTTTCTTGAATTATGCTGAAATATCAAAGATAAATATTGCGCCAATATTGAATTCATAAAAAGAGAGCTCTTTTTTAATGCAAAATCAAAAAATGTTATGTTGAGCCTAGTATTGCATAGCATATTGTATTATCAAGCGCCTAATATATAGGATGCGCGTTGTGCTTATTGTGACTAGCTATAAGGAAATATTGAGGCCGTTAAATTGGGTTGAAGTCCACTATTCGATGAGCAGTACAAAACAACAACTCATCTTTTCATAGTACATAGGTGGCCATTGGTTCATATATAATGACATTAATTAGCTAGCGTCGTTGACATAAATTCCTGATGAAGTTCACCAGCCAGAATTCGAGAGTTTTTGCCTAGACTAATTTTCACTCAGTACTTAAGGAAAACGAAAATCAACCGCCTTGATAATAAGTTTTATTCTACGGTATTATGCATTGCTATCGACGATGGGAACATTTACGCACTTAATGAAAGCGTAATAGATCATCGGTAATGGGCAACGCGATGGGAAGTAGGAAGTGCGGTTGGGTCACTTCATACTTCGTTTCTTAACGTTCACTAAGCCATGGAACAATCACAAACTCTAATCAACCTTTGATCTTCCTTTTGCTTGAAAAATTAAAGGACAACTATCCACAAAGAGCGTAATCGGTACAAGCGAAGTGTGTTTCTTTCGTTGGGATAAACTTTCCATTTTTCCTAGTCTCACTGATGTTAAAGGACAAGTAACTGTAATGGTAACGATAATTGTTGATTCAGATAAGATAATCGAAATTAATTGCATCGTCAATTAATAAGTAGTTATTGAGAAAACGTGTTTCATAGTCGTATTTACAAGGACGAGACAAGTGATACGAACTGGAAAGTCTGCGTCTGTCTCTCTGCCCGTCAAATGTCCCTTCTTGAGGTTTTTGCTAGAAAAGAAACAACCCAGATTTTCTGATTAAAAAAATTTACGGCTTGTGTCTCAGAGAAAAATGTTTTTCTGCTTGAAAGTTGCCAATTGTTCTACTACGTCAGGCGATTTCTCCGAGCTGCTAAGTTTCCTTTTTTTAAATTTGAATATGGAGTCCCCCTTTGCCCCATATACGGCATCCGGAAAATCCTGCCTAACATTTTGCGTCGTTCTCGCTGCCCTCCCCCTCCCTATCTCTCTCCTTCCGTTTTTTCCTCTTTGCTTCTCTCCGCCTCTTCCTCTCTCTCCTGCCTCCCTCTTTCTCCGCTTCTCGCTTTTTCTTCCCCTTTTCTGCCCTCCCTCCTCCACTCTCTCCGCTTTTTTTTTCAGCCGCTTCGGGGGAAAGCATTTGGCTGGTTAATCCATTCTTTCTCCTTCAGGCTATTTTAGCTTCTAAAATTTCATACTGAAGTGCGTGTTCATGAGCTACTGGAAATTTGATATGCCATTTCTGAAATTCAAGATGTTTTTGTGCCATATTGGCCGTCCTGCTTCAGCTTCTATTACATTAGCCTAGCCAAAAATGAGTGAAGTGTGGTGATTTATTAGCGTTATAGTTGCGAATAACCCCAAACTTGAACTCCCGCGGGAGGTTCTCGGTGCCCTATGCGCAAATCGGCGAATCTCAGCACCAAGACAAGAGTCTAAAGAAATATATGTCTCATAGTGTAATTTTTGTCTGTCATGAAGACTTAGTTGGAACTTGACATTGCTCATTGAATCCACATAGAAAGGATGGAAATCTTAATTGCAAACATATTCAAACTTTAAGGGGAAAATGTGTATTCTTTTTCATGCGCCTTAGCAAATCTATAAGGTGTATTGTGTCAAGGCGGGTGCATATGCGTGTTTGTTTATCTGTTCGTTAGCTTCAAATTGAAGCCAGTGAAGTCTCAAAGATATGGAACTTGAAGAATGTACTCTCCAGCATCGGATTCACCTATGGCAACTTTCCACGTCATTTTGTAAAGATTTCAGGAAGAAATATTTGCACGAAATACTTCTAAAATTCTGTGCACGTATTACGGTTGTTGATTCCGCATTTTATAGCGATCACATTAGAAAACGACTCTTTGACAGAAAAATTATAAAAGAGGTTGTTTGCTTGGATATGAAGGCAATATTCCTTATCTCTGTTATTATTTCTTATCAGCTGATGAAATTACCTGCTACGATAAGATGAATTGTCAAAATTGCATAGCTTCATTGACACACTCTTTTTCGCATATTTTAGAAACTCATTTAATTTTGATGTTTTAGTTAATATTCACACAGGAAAAATATTGGAAATCGGCCAATGATCCATGCTGATATTGATTGCAATAATTAAGAGAGATTTTATTTATTAGTTGCGTAAATAAATATTGCACTTTGGTTGTGAAGCGGAAGGTGTTCTCAGTTGACCAAATATTCACACAATAACGCCAATATTTGAGTCCTAGCAATAATAATTTCATCACTATAGAGATGAAAGATGTCGTCTTTTTTGTTCTGTAGGCAAATGTTCAACTCTCGTGCTTAGCTTTATAATGTGGAACATTACGAGTCGGTGCTATTCTATTGGTTGTTGCTTAAGTTTCTTTTTTGATGTCTCTAGTTGGACGCGTTGTCGTTGTCTACCAAATATTGCAAGCTTCCATCGTTTTACAATAAACATAAAACGCGTTAAAAACAGCGAGGAGTACTAAGAAGAAAAGAAATTTACATATCAAGCTATACATACTGAATATAATTGATGCACACCTGAATGCTTTAAGATTAATTATTGCATTGAATATATTAACAAAATATTTATTAATTACCGTTTGATAAGCTTTAGATCTGTAACATATTTTAGATTACTTTCCGTCTGGAGGAACTGCATCTTTTTATTACATATGTAAATAAATATTGCAGCTCTACAACCCACATACTCGAATATTTTTGATTGGATCAACTTAAAAGAATAAATAAAATGCCGATTGCTTACAAAATTCCGTTAATTTTGCAAACTAAAAGAGAGAAAAATGAGTTTCATTAAGTCTAAAGATAAAGATCTTAGTTTATGAATACAAATTGAATGAACGCAAAGGCAAGAATTTCACGAAAGTGCAACAACGAGAAATCGACAATAAATTAGTTATGTATGAATAAATGGGTACGGTCCGGGTTTTGATGTCTGAATTATAAGAGACACCAATAATGTTTGGTTATGGTGCACTGAAAGGAAATCTCATCGATTTATGTTAAAGCGTCAATGCGAGTGGCTTTCATCGGCGAGAAGCATTCATCGCTCATAACCCCTCTTCTTCTTTCTTCTTCTTCCTCTCATAATTTCCTACTCTTCTTGTCTCAAAAATATTTTCATATATCTTTTTTTAATGAAAGATAATGATTTATTATTTTTACATGAAAGCTAAGAAAACTTTCAGAAATATTGAACACATAGAAACATTTCCATATGCTCGATAATGATTTTGCTAACTGAGAGCGCTGTGAGAGGATATTCTCATAAGTTCTTTCTTAAGTGAGATAATTGCGTAGTCAGGGTCGATCTTTTTCTGGAGCTTCGTTTAGTATCGCAGGTTTTCACCGAAATAGAGAGCAAAACCTTCAAGTCTGAGCTTTGTATTCACCGCAAACATTTAGAAAGAATCGTCTTGTCATTACTATTAGACCACCACGAAATTGTCAATTTGTGGATAGATTTAGTACCTTAAACATTGGAATTCAGTCATTCATTCACGTCACATAAACGTCGAAATCAGTGGTGCATACAAAGGAGCACTGGGAATTAGTGTCCATTGTGCCCATGGGTAAAAGTTGTGGGTTCTTTCTTATAAGAACGACCTAAAGTTGGTGATAGAACTATTCTCGACAAGCGCTGAAAGATTTCCTTTCCAGAAACACGATTTGACGAGGTTTTGCGCGTGAATACAAGCTTGAAGCTATTCGAAGAATGAGTCGTTTCCTCGAAGGTTTATCTCGATGATTAACACTTGGCGTTCAGCGTTACTGGTTCGTTTGCTAGATTTGAATCGGAATCTAGTCGCTGATCGATGACTGTCATTATCGTTATTTGTCAACAAGTAGTTCATAGCCCACTGGTGAGCGTCATTGATGCACATAGTTACTTTTTTAATGTTTTCTTTGAAACGCTCACAAAAGCGCATTATGCGGACTAAATGTCTGTTCATATGTTGGTTTCTTGGTCTACCTGACTTTGTTCTATTAGTTACTCCGCATATATTGGTCTGTCTGACAGTCCAGAAGTAATAAATAGAAAACGACTGATGCTTAAATTATGCAATTTGATCAGTGTTCCTCGTATTACACGGCGAACCCTTTCTTTAAAAAAGTAACTATGTGCATGTTTTAGTATTGAGGATCTTGGCTTTCTACATCATTCATGCCTTTATTCTTAAAGGTTTTGGCTAATGATTTTGGCATATTTTTCAACTCCTTTGACATGTCTCATCATTAATGTTATGCTAATATTCACCTGGACCCTGCCATAACGAAACGTTTTTTAGGTATGCGAGATGAGCAGAATGTTCTCACCTTCATAATAGATGGCATTATTTAAGTCTGGCTTTACATTAAGGTTTTTATCGTTACCGAAGTTCTGAGCGTCATTTCCATTTGTCTATTTGAGCACCCTCGCTTGATGCCATAGAGATGTGAAACATTTAAAATATAACTGGCTGACCAAATAACAGCACTATTTCCACAAAACAAAAACTGAAGTTCAAAAGGCAATTGTTGTGCTCATAAAAAGATATAATGTAGGTAAGCTTTTCTAATAATAAAAATTAGTTGCCTGTCAAGACTTTAGGCATTATCTATATGTTGATGTAAATCAATGTTTTGTTTTGATTATCTTTTTTGATCTTGTGATAAGAACGCTACGGTGAGCCAATAAAATTCTTGCAAATGTGCTATCAGGAGGGGAGGAGCTCTCGGTTGGGCGCTAAATGGAACATGGGGCGGGGTGATTCGGTCCTCAGTTAGTCATACTTGCAATAAGCTGGTCAGGAAATGTGGCAGCGAAATTCGAATGGGAAAGGAGCTCTGGCATCAATAAAACAACCAAATAAAAAACTTTCAATTCTTTCGTGCTAAAAAATTTCGCTTCAATTATTTCATTATATAAAACAAGGGAATCTACTTCATTGTTAACGAGATAATAAGGCTTGAAAACGGCTCCGCTTAGAATCAGCAATTAGAATTGCTGAGATAAGATTAGAGAGTTAGCTCTTTCGATAAGGGAGTGTTACGAAGCGCTAGAAAAAGTTCTTTCATTTATGGAATATTTCAGCGTTCTTTGAGATGACTTCTTTGATTCGATCAATCTTTCACTCGAGTTAACCGTCGATGTTGAAATGGTAGGGAGAAAACGCTGCAGTATGAAGTAGTGGTCTATCTGTTGGGTGTTATACGAATGTAATCCACATAAAATTGTGCAGCAATAAATGGTCTTGTTGTTTAAAAATTTCGTGATCATCTAGCAATGCGCTTAATAAGAGAAGGATAATTGAATAAGTGCCACCTTTTATAATACTTAATTACGATTGCAATAATAATTATAATTATAATAATTATAATGATTAATTATAACAACGATTATAATAATAATAAAATGAAAAAAAGTTCAACGGTATTTCTATTTCACAAGTCAACTTCTACTTTTATACTTTTCATGAGATTTCCGAAGTATTGCAGCATATACTTCAATTTATTTTCGAAAGTGGCATTGCGTAGCATTATGGCTGCACTTTCATCTTTGAGCTAATAAAATATTAGATTTTTTTTTCAAAGAAGCTTACAGTAGTTTGCAAATATTCAAAGGTTGCCCACATTTAAGAGTGGGGCTATATGTTCCATTAACTCCCTTCCCATTAAAATATAAACTCAGATAGAATTCGGTGCTAAAATTTGGAAATGAAGAATCTCTATCTGCAAATAAACAAGAGAAGGCCTTCTATACAAATAATTCAAATATTAAATATGCGTGACTTAAGTATGTTTAAGAAAATTTTTCTATAGAAAATTGCCATCTTAAGTGCAACATTTTTTCGTATAATTAATGCCCTAAAATGTAGCGCTATATTGTGAAGGCAACAATTAATGCCTCCACTCATTGTGCACAACGCAATGCACTCCTTACTTCTATCAAAGAATGCCAACATCCAGGTCAAATGATTTTAAATATGTTGACGAAGGTACCTAAATAAATATCATCCGTTTAAAAAAACCACGAAAGAAACAATTATTGCAAAAAACTGCATATCTTATCATCAGTTTCAAAAGAGTGTACATCTAATGTTTTATTATGACTTGATAAATCGAAAAAGTATGCGATTTTTTTGGATTTAAAGTTAATTTATTTCTATCGATTTCCTTCGAGCGATTCTTCGCTGCAGGTTCTTGAAAATTGCTCATTGCATATGGCAACAGATATGGAAAGGTTAAAACTCACTGAGTATTTACTATCCACTAGTTGAAATAAGGATTATGATGGTTGATTGTTGTTTCATTGCGTTATTCTTCGATCGATTAAAGAGTGGCATCACGAAAATGAATGAAAGCTGCAACGAACGAAAATGGCAGGAAATTAGACGATCTTATCGATGGCAGTAGAAATGTGCAGCAATTCTCAAGCTTTCTTCTAATGCTTTCAATGAGAATATTTGAGGCATAGTGCTAATCTTTCCGAGGCATTATTTCATTAAAGATTTTGTGGAAAAAAGGAACGATGAATCGATTCTTTATCGGAGCTCTATATCGTTGGCAACATAAACAGCAAATGTCATTCGATGAATGCGTGCACAAATCGCACTATTTATTCAGTTCCGAGGGCATATGGGGCAAGATAGCTGGCTCAGAAATGGAACCAAAATCATATCCACAGAACTTATGCTGCATTAGCACTGTTTTAGGTTGGACTAAGAGGACTCGTTGGCTTTGTTGCATCAACAACTACAAGCATTTTCTCATTTCTGAGTAGGAAAACTTGCTCAAAAATTCCAAATGAATCATTCTAAGCGTAAACTTACCGATTTAACCTTTTTCATCGTTGCTGCTTCTTTGAAGTTTATCATTTTCTTCAACTTCAACAGCACACTTGTTATTTACTCACAGTGAATTTTCTACATATTTACTCACAGCGAACTTTATGATAAGTTTCATTTGTTGACGTAAACTTCCAGGTTTCGATAATGCATGAATAAAACATTCATTGGAAGATCGAACTGCTCAGTAGATTAAAAAAAACGTTGCTTTTTAGAAATATTTAAAATTAGTTCTGCGAGTTCATCAATCCTTGCGTTTGTTAATCGAAAAAACGACCCGAAAACAAGGAAAAACGCTAAAGTTTCTCTAATGAAGCAAGGCTTTGTGAGTGAATCATAGCGGTGAATTCTGCAGTCTTATTCGATTAGCTGTAATTACTTGATGAATTTCGCACCTTTTGCATTTAAGCATTTAGAAAGGATATGACGCTATGCAACCTTTCGAACCTAGTAAACGCGTTACCTATACGTTGTATTACCTTTTCAAAAGGTAATCCAATCTCAAATTGCGAATACTTCAAATATAAAACCCTGAAGCGATCACGTCATTTAGCTGTTGCAGACTTTCAGAACAATGCCAGCGATGAAGTGCATTTCCAATTATTTGATAAGAAAATTGAACAAAATTACTCATCCAAGTTCATATTTCTCTCTCATTTCGTTGCCCCTCTTTTTCAGGCATTCAAACTGCTATATGTGTAAAATTTATTTTTGACTTATAAGTGGAGTACAACGTTTAGCATCCCTCATTCATGGTCTTACCACATCACAAGTTAATCTTCCTCATAGGCAATCATTGGGCGCATGAGCAATGAGGAAATGAAAAGAACTATGATTATTATTTTTTAAATGAATTGTTTTAAAGCTTATGACATTGATAACCTCTCAAAAGTTACTTAAAGATCAAGAATGAGCTTCTATAAGTTCAAGAGGCTTCTGAATTTCTCCTCATTTTCCTCAATACGCGCAATGATGTCCCTTGCACAATCATATAAACTTCATTATTTTCTTCACTCCTATACTGTTACTCTTGAAAGTTTACTTATCGGTGAAAGCTGATCAATATTTTCTGATGCAGAGATAATCATTGAGAATATTGTGACTTGACAACATTTTGACTAGAGACAAGAAAAAATTCTGTTATCGGCGCATGACAGACGAATTGTTGCTCCCTTTGGGCAACAAAAGAAATTATATGTTGCATTGGATAAGAAAAATCAAAAATTATACACAGTCTATCGGGTGTCATTTTTTAAAATATCGCATTCTTGCAATAAAAAAAAAGGTTATATCTCACCAGTAGTCACCAGTGAGATCAGCAAAGGACGATACGAAGACACGCCTCTTCCTCAATGCGAAGAAACGCCATGAACGATCTCCATTTTTTCGTTCAGCGCTTCTTCAAGTTCCGTTCTTAGTTTGTTTATAGGGCTATACAATTGCAGAACAAGTGTTTTCTGGTGGCAGTTAGGCACAGATAGAGGAAATGGAAAAAGCTGTTCAGGCATATGCAAGCAATGTTCCCTTTCTTTTCAATTTTATGCTCTGATCATGTCATTTCATTCACAAGGCAAATTGAAATTCATATCGAGAGAAATAGTATGAAAATCACTCTCATTCTTTTAAAAACCATATGGATTAAACATTGGCTGCAGAAAAATCCATGACTTTCTTCAGCAAAATGGTATAAATATTCGATATTTTTAATCGAATTTTTTCAACGCGTAATTTCTAAAGCTATAAGATTTGTTTCTTGAATTTCATTGCCTATCCTATAAGCACACATTTTGAGGCTGAAACGGGCGATAACGCGATCGACTCGAGGATAAACGTCCATTCCCAGGAGGTATCTTTCCGTGATTTATTCCATCTACTCGTATATATCAACAGTGATTGATTTGATTTAGTTTTATGCCACTGATCGATGGTATTGCGCGAAGTGCTTTATTTAGTAGTGTTTGATGGGAATAACAAATACTTTAAATGTATGAGGTTCACAAATCAAATGCGCTATTTCAAAGGGTGCATGATTCAATATGAGGCATTAGCTTATCGTGCATGTGTGTTTCCTGTCCCATCCTATATCTGTCATTATTCCTGAGATGTGAAGGCAATGGTATGACAAAATTTCACTCGTTCAGCACGAATCATTGCAAGCCTATGTTCCAAAGCGTAATCATGGATATAGAAAAACTCACCTTTTAAACGCTATTTTTGATAGTTACGTATGATGCTTATGTGTAATTTTTATGCTCCGTAGAATTGCTGTTGCAAAATATAGAATCAACGTCCAAAGAAACAACTGAGTCTGAGAATCCAGCAGTTCACCATTTTTATTTATTTCACTCATTTTCTAATCATTGGAATTTTTCAGAAATTTTGGCAGATAGCAGCATCAGGGAGCTCCATCATAATGATTTATATCATACCCATCGAAACGCACCTTTTTAGGGGAAATCTCTCGATTTCTTTGCATCACTCGAACATAAAGTTCCCTTACTATCCCTTAAGGCTAAAAAATTGCATCGAATGGAATGTTCATCACTTCACAATTTCATTATCGAATATCTGGCAAAACAAATTTCTAAAATTGACTTTCCAAATATTTTTTGCACATTTCGGCGCTGATTTAGAATTCAAATTTTTACAGTTTCCTCTTGAATTCAATGCAGAAATTTATAAATTTGGAATACTACCTATCGACTCTTTTCACTGTTATTCAATACGCAAGTAGCGGTTTCCTCCGATTACGTTTTTATAAAGGGCAATCATAATATACGCTGATAGATTTTCATGAAGCGAGTGGATAATACACCCAGATCCGACGAATAGCTCTTTAGCGCTCGGTTCATTACGGCACTATCCATCGGTCCATCTTCAGTATCTAATGGCATATCTCAAACGTAATTGAAGCAATTTCTACTCTATGATTTAGAGTAAGGAAGCTAAACATTCACAGTAGAATAAAACAGGTAGAATATAATAGAACAGAATGAAATATGATGAAACGGAACAAAGTAAGAAACAAAATAAACTAAGATAGAACAAAATAAAATAAGCTAAAATAAAACAAAAGAATGGAATGAAATAAAATTGGACAGAATAGGATAGAATAGAATTCCTAGAATTGAATTCCTGCAATATAAAGCTGGTCACATATCAAATCTCGTGGCATAGTTCAAACGCTCAACTAAAGTTCTTTACAAACGCACTCATAGATTCTACCATAAGTATTCATAAGGACGATGAATTTATTCTTTAGAAATAATGATAGTTTCTATTGCAGATGATAATCACAATACTCCTTTCATTGCCATTCGTTTCTGCCTCATCTGATGATATCGTCATAGATCGTCCATTAAATCGAGTTGAATTTTCCGACTTATTATTGGAGTACAACTCTAATTATGCTGACGAACCGACAAAATCGATCGAGGTTAATTAAGAAAGCTCGGATTTGTTATCTTACGCTTTGCTTTGATACCTCACTTTGGTAGATTACCAATAAGTGGCTACCTCTTGATCTCTACCACAGAAGCAGTATTTCAGTGTGAAGAAAATCTCTTCATTGCACTCGATAGCTCACAAGTGTGGTCCAGCAAGCATTCGTTTGTTTATCGCATTTTGATGACTTAGAACTTCTTGCATCTCTTCAGCTAAGTTTGCCTAATTAATGCTTGTATCCGTACTTAATTCAGACAGAAATGGGTTGATTTAACCAAACCATTTTCGAATTCAAACACTAATTGACCTGTGTCATAGACTCTAAAAGAATAGAGCTTGGAAAATATGTAGTTTGAAAAAGAAAACACTATTTTCTATAGTATCTATTTGTTCACTCTGTTGTATCGTTCATCCAGTCTACGGTGTCTACTACGCAACGTGCAATATCTATTTGTCCACTCTACAGTACCTAATTATGCAATATACAGTATCCATCATTCAGTCTCAACATCTATTTATTCTATAGCATCTATTTCTGCAGTGGAAAATATCTTTCTAATCATTCAACCATTATCACATAGACTGTCATGCGCCTTGAAAATTTCTGTGTATACTTTAAGAGTTGAATGAGCAAAAGTTGCTGTTTAGAAAAAAATCGAAAATGATATAGTAAGTTACTTTAAAAATTCTTAAAAACAGCAAGTAGTAATCACCTTTTATTTGTTCAGAGTGAACATCAGCTAATATCACTTTATTAATTCCTTCTTATATATATAATGTTTTATACGTTACAATGGAACCTTATTCGCTTTAAAATGCTTATCATTTTGTGATTGCTCCCAGTTTCTTTACATCAAAGCCATCCACAAACAAATGAAAATGAGGACTTTCAAAGTATTAATAAAGATTTTTGTCCAATCCTTCATCATTAAATGTCTCAAGCTTATCTTAAAGGATAAAGGGTAATATTAATATTAATAGATGATGATAAGCTTATCTGAAATTCTAAATCCTTCCGCGTCATGCAAAGGATAATGCTCTTTTCTTACCTCAAAATGTCTACAGTTGCCTCGTAATCTCAGAATACGGTTGACTGGTCACTAGCAGATGGGGTTGAGTGATGACGAGTGAATAGTAAGCAAAAAAGGTAAAGGAAGCATTTCTTTGCATCAGCTTTTGCAGCATAGATCTATCACAATTTGAAGGCAGTCAACCGGCATTCCTCGAAGTGATCCAGCCTGTAGGAAAGTAGGAAAGTAAAGTCGAATGAAGAAATGCTAAAATAACATTTGTTTGTTGGACTCAGCAATATTCAAAAGATCTAGTAAGAAGCCGAAGAAATTAAAAATAGAATAGGGGAAGGAAAGGATGACAGGAGCGGATGGTAATAAAAATAAGGATTTGTGACTCTTTTAGTGTTCTTTCAGCTTGAAAGAAACCGGAAGACAGATTCTATTTAGCACCGCTATTAAAGCATTGCGCTCTATTTTTTTGCGTGTCTCATTGCGGAAAAAATGTGCTTGCGTATCGGTTTCGGTGAGAAGACTGGATACTTTGGGAAACATCCTATAATCCCTTTTTTAAACGAAAATGAAATAAACCCTTTTTTCAGTAGCCAAATAAGCAAGTAACACGCGATCAGATTGTTCTAAGCAACATTCCGAATAGCACAAATTTGCTTATTCGCTGTTCGTTGCATGCTTTCTTTCGCTTGGGAAGCACAAAAATCTAATTTAATATTAGTTCAGCTAGACAAACAAAGATTGCCTGATTCGGCGAGCATTCAGAATAAAAAGAGAATCTTCGAAGAAATTTTTTTGAGAAAATTTGGCATCTCTCGCAAGGAAGATAGAGCATTAGAGGGAAAAACAAAAAGCATGTGGCAAATTTTAATTTTGCAAACATCATCTTTGAATTGGCAATATCACTTTCCTACCTAAATTCGCTTGAAACAGTGCATTGTTTTCATATATCATTCCTCGTTTTTTAGTGGTATATGCCACTTTTACCACTAATAAACATGTTTTTTTTGAGAGATTCCGATAGCATTAAGCCATCACATCTTTGAATATAAGCGTTTCTTCGAATTGGTTCATATTTGAGTTTGTTGGCGTATTTGTGTTTTGAGTTCGGAAATTCCCAATAGAACTGAGATGCAAAAACACGCCAGCAGCATCAATATTGAGACTTCCTTCCCGATGCATCCTCATCAATTTTTTTAAAAGATACGTGAGTACTTTCCTTATTTTTCTCTCTCGAAATCACATCCGCATCAGATTGCAAATGATAGAAATCCGCGTCTCTTTCTCTCTCAAGTATACATTCGTTTTGAGAAAATGTGAAAACTACATGTTCGGTATTTGTAAATTGCGGAACATAACATATCCTTTCCCATCTTGCACAATGTAATTTACACCATTGAATTAGAATGCGTCCTTACTATTCATTTCTGTAACTTCTCTGTAAGGCACTTGAAAATCTTGGCCTCAAGAAAATTTAGCATTTATAGTGATAGATGATTACTTATCACTGCACATATTAACTCATCTTGCTTATAGATGAATTTAAAAATAGTCAGTGCGAGTGGATTATATATTGAAATATCACGACTGATCATTGTTTACACTAAACTTTCTCAGTAAGTTAAAACAACTTATTCTTCCTACTTTCTTGCACTTGTTCATGCCTCTTTCAGGTTGAAGTTGCATTAATTATCGAACAAGCAAAATGGTCTCCTGGTTTCAACAAAGAGTTGTTCCTCGTTATCGAACTTTACGAATCGTGGCGTGATTTAAGGCTGAAGTTCACAGGCGAAACAAGTGTTAATGTAAGTAAAAGCTGCCTCAACATATAATGATGGGATAGTTCTCTAATTAAAATGAAGTTTAAAAAAAAAGATTAAGAAGTATTAGGAAATGCCACCTTCTCCGTTCTCCTTTCCGCGCTCCTCCCCTCCTTTCCTACCACCGCTCCATGTAAATTCACTGCTTCAAGTATCTTAAATTCATTGAGGGATGAGATTTTACCAAGCCTAAGTAACATCCACGGAAAGGACAAGAAATACGCGTTTGCGTACCGCACACAACATTTACTTGATTCATGAAAGGATGATAGCTTGGCCGATATCCGCTTATTATGTCCTGATGTAAGTATTTAAAAAGAAAATTAACAGTAAGAGGGCCCTCCCTTTGTGTGCTATAGTAGTCACGGACAATAGCCCTATATTTGCCATTTTATTGGAAAACCCTGGACTTTATTGTAAAACAAATATAAATTCAGGAAATTCGAATGTTTGTAAATTTGTTTTCAAAAACTTCCTCCGAATAATGCGATCCAATTAAAGGTTCCCCGCGGAACAGTACTATGGATGCCGGATACATATTTCGTAAATACACCAGATTCTCGTTGGCAGCCACAATCATCACTTCGTCTTCGTCATGATGGTACTATGTTTAGGAAGCGAAGAGCAAAAGTAACGGTGCCTTGTGATCTCGAACTAAACCTCGTTCTTCAGGTTCAACTTAGTTTTATTTGATATTCTTAAAATTCTACTCGCCTCGAGCTGAAAGCTCATTGAAATACACAGTAGCCTTATTCTTGAAGTAGATTCCCTCAGATGCTTGCCTTTCACTCAGTCCCGAGTGATATTCTATCTATGAACAGAAATAGAAAATTTAAGAAGTGTGGGAGGGGGAAGGGATGGAGAGGGAATACGGAAATTTGAGAGATCCAGAAGTATAATGTCCCAAATCATTTGTGGGACCGAAAAAAATTGAGGGTGCATTCACGCACCCATAGTGTCATGATACGCAAAGCTCTGCAAACGAAACTTCCGAGTATATTGTCTTCCAGAACTTTTCCACTTCGAAGTACACAATATAGTATCAGTGATTTGAAATGCGAAATCTTTTACGCTATAGCAAGTCATTTTATATATAGAGGACACATCTGTAACACATTTGTTATCCATATGTAATACCATTGCACTATTTCTTTTTTTTATTGTATAACACAAATTGATTACTAGCGAAATCGAAAATCAAAACCGGCTTTGTGCTATTCTAATGGAGTTTGCGATACTACCTTCCTTTACTTCAACAATCAGCTCACTTGAAGAAAGAACGTGCATAACAAAGATAGTTAAATAAAGCTTTCAGACATAACTAGTGGAAACGCATCTTCCATAACACTTTCTCAGCCTTCCCATACGCAGAAGAAAGAAAAATGGATGAATGGCTAGATATTGCAAGAGAAATAGATTTGCGCTAATTTTTATGAAGAACACTGGGGAGGAGGAGCGAGGAGAAGGAAAGATGAATTGAAAGAGCTTCCCATATGAGAAGTAGGGCAAAATTAGCCAGTTTTTAGGAAGCCCATATGAAAATGCAAACATGTTTCTAATCTTCTTTTGATTGATTTTCTTTTCTTTCATATGCTATTATTTAGAATGAACATATGAACTGCACTCTTGTGTTGGGTAGTTTCGATAACAATGGTGCATCTTCGATTATGTATCATATCACCAGTGTATCGTTCCCAATTGATATGGGCCATGCTGTAAAATTCTCCACCGATTATATCAATTCGACAACTACAGTGTCGACCTTCAACGGCGAGATATTATCCCGAAGTATACTTATATTTTCGGTCGATGTTGGTGAATTATTGTTAAGTCGTTGGATGAACGAGAAAATTGAGTTTTAATGTTAGTAAATAATATTTTATTTTGTCGGTTGTCGATTTCCCGTATGATTTATTAAATTTCGCTTTGCGATGCAAAATTCTGGAGTATTTTTAATTGTTTCTACGCAGTGTAAAAGAATCCTATTCATATCAGAATATGGTACCTACAAGAAAAAAGTCAGCGCGCTAAGAAGAGCAATTTCTTATGGAAAAAATCTTTTGTCAACATTCCTTGAACTTTTTAAATTTTATCGTTGAGTTCACATCTCAAAATGAAGGGAAATGTAAATTTCACTGAAGAACTTTTTCAACACGATCAAACTGAATTTTCTTCTGTCATAAAACATCTCAATAATTTCTAGTATAGTATACAAAAAATGTAATGCATATTAATGCTCTAAATGTTTCATATTGTATGTTTATTTTGCAACGTTAGAATATGCATTTATTATTTTATTCCACCTATGTGTTGCATATACACGAAAAAAATGCTGTGTATAAATTTATATAAAAAGCTGAACAAATTTTCCTTCAAAAAGTGTTCGGAAATGAACTTAACTCTACAGGAAGCATTCAGATATAATCTTCACATCAGTGCAAACGCAGCTAATGATTATTGCACTCTTTCGAATAGAATCTTTCAAAAAACCTTATCGCTACTTAACATCGTATCGGTAGAGAGAACTGTCTGACATATCAGAGTAAAAAAGTTAAACTTGCTACTTTCAGAAAATTAAACTTTTATTAAATGATTCTATTCTTTTCGAATCATCTTTGCATAAACCGAAACCTGAAAGCAGGTTGTGGCAGTAACACACCTTTATGCAAATTTCGAAGAAAATTCCCCTCAAATATCATCAGAACACCGCAATATCGTTGCAAAAAAACTTCTCGAGGTGTCGGAGATTGTTGTGAGTGGACGCTGCCAATGCCCAATATAACTGTCACCAGAGATCGATATGACACAGACAGACCTGTATCTGCAAAGCATTTCGGCGTTATGACACCATCGCCAGCCTTGGCTAATACTGCTATTTCCACAACTAAGCCTGCTTTTAACAAGTTTTTTTAAACCGAATTAACAAGTTTTTAATTAGTTTTAGATTTAACAAATAAAAGAATAAAAGTTTAAACTCAAAGAATGCTGGAGCAGCTCACCTATGAGGAGTAATTTTGAAATTTCATAAATTGATGCTCATAAGGCATTGAGGGGATCGGTACCACTACCATGGCTATATTCGTGATGCTCATTGCAGGCTTCCTGCATGCGCACTTGTAGTCTTTTCTCCCTTCTGTCTGCCCACCAATTCGAAGCGTCCTGATTTTTGGATTGGTTGTCTAAGCAAATGAGAGTAGGTTAGATTCGCTTGCGAAGCGGGGATGCCCGATTCTGGAAAAGTGCTGTAAGGGAAATATGCAAATCGTCACCACAGCCTCACTTACAAAGCGAAGTGAATCGAACCCACACATCAACCTCGGGTACGTGGACCTTTTGATCCACCTTCGATGTGGACCATAAGAGTTTTCACACATCTTATTGCGAGCAAAAAGAACAATGCGCAGAAGAGCGACTTCAAATATGAGTAAATCAGAAGGAATACGCAAAATTGTAGCATATGGACAGCAACTTTGAAAAAGTATGGAGTGCGAAAACTTCATATAATATGTGTTTTTTATTACGAGTATCATGCACAAGTGGATTTTCGTGCACATGCGCAAAAATGATGGCTGCTAAGATACGGTTTTCGTTGATTAGCCATTCAATAAACTTAATGTTTATTGCCAACCCTTCCTCCTCTCCCATTTCCTCCACATACATACACATCATTCGTCTTGGCAAATTTCTTGACGTCGCAACAAAATGAGAAACTCTGCAATGTTTTTCGTGTTTTACTCATGCAACGAAAAGCTTGAATGGATCAAATGAAAAGAAATTGGGTCCAGTGTGAGAATAAAAAGCAGAACATGGAAATAATTGGGAAGCACACTGGCCATTACTTCCAGGTAGTAACCAGAAAGCATTGAAGTCTAAGGATTCTTTCCTAAGAGGCATTGGCTGTAATAAATGAAAACATTCGAAGAATCAACTTTATTCGATGTGAATCTCAATCTACATTGCGAACTCACACACTGAAAACAACCTTATAAACTTTCGTTGTGCGTTGTTCCTAGTTCAACAACCTTGACGTAATCTATACAATCAGAGAAGACAGATAGATCTAGTTACTTGAGAAGAATAATGACACTGCAAGGACATATTTCTGCGAACATATTACGTCAGCAATTTATTGATTGGGCACACTGGTTAAGAAGCGATTTTGGTGACAATGCTTATATCGGTTGTTTTTTTTGCCACATACCTGTACTGAATACTCTCATCTCTCTACTTACGTGGAACCTAAGGTGTGCATACGCGTATCGATGGGCATCGTAAGGATATCATTATGATCTAATAAACGTAACTGCTCATTTCTCAACGTGTAGAAACTTAGTAAACTTGATAGGTCGATTAATATTAAACTTTAGCTAGGCTTGATCTATTCTATAGAATTAATTTTATTATTATTTTATCTTAGTTCATGTCTCGAGTTGATATAATATTAGTTCTCAATTAGAAGGGGTTGCCTGAATTTTGCATGTGTAGCATAATACCTCGATAAAATTAGTAGCTGTGTTCTTGACGGAGTTGTTAATATTTAATTTATTTGATGGTCGATCAGCGAAATATTTATGAGAATATGTGCGATATTTTCAAACCAATATAGAAATATATGACGAATCTTGCAGCTTATATTTCACTTTTCGTTGCTATTGGTGCAGTATAGTTAAAATGCAAATTTGTACGCAAAATTTTGTGCTTGTTTGCTGATAATCGTTGAATATTACGCTGCTACAGTTCTTGACCAATATTTGCGAAGAAGTATGCTGGAGAGGATGAGGGGAAAGGCAGAGGAGAAAGGAAAGAAGGCTGAAGATTGGTAAGCGAACGACTTTTGCCCATAAGAACACGTCGACATTAGCCTGATATATTTTAAATCACCCTAGCCCATCCTCTCCCACATGATACAACCAAAGGTGTTCCGCATATTCACCATCCTCGACTATACCGTACCTGAGAGGCGAGTTTAGATGTGCGAGTTGATCTTGTTGCTGTTCATGAAAGTTGACGGGATTGGGTGTCGTGTTTTCATATCGATCATTCAAGGAACCCACCATCTTTCTTCAACAAATCATAAAGGGTCCTTACACTTGTGATTCAATCACCATAAGTGATTCAGCAATTGCTTGTGATTCAACAAATAACCATAAGGGCTTATTTTTCGGATTTATGTAGTATGAGTACGATCACGTAGTTTTTCACGCAGCTTAGGGCTACATCAGTTGTTGGATGAAAAGTTTGATGGTGCCCTTCACTTCCAACACGTCTTCAGATACCAAAGTTCATTGTTTTTATTATATGAGAGATGAAAACAAAATGCCCCTCGAGATTAAAGATTGAACCAACAAAAATTTAAATCTTAAAAAACACATCGCCTTGACACGAACGCAACATATTTATTTTGGAAGGCGGTGAAATAAAAGCCAGGGCAATCTTCACAGGCACGCACACAACAGTCGACTGATCCACGGAGCTATATAGCCTCTCTCAGCGGACATTAAACATTTTACATATATTGCATTTTCTTTATCCTGAACAAACACTTTTTGTCAAATTCATGAAGCTAATAGTTCCTCTTAGACCTCTTAGACTGTTTTGCATATCCATAAGTTCATAGGATCAAACTCACTCTTAAGGAGGAGAGACAGCTTGCAGTTGGCTACTTTTGAGTGGATGCTTGGAGTAATTTAACTGTTGAAAAATCATTTTTTTTTGAACAGGTTAAAAATCGTCCTACGAAAAAATTATTTTAAATGATTTTTGTACGAGAATTTGCGTTTCATGTAGCTCCAAAAGATAATGTTACTCGGTCTTATTGTTTTATTGAGCAAACGTTCAGTTGAAGCGCAAAGTATTCGTTGAGTGAATAATGCTGCAACATATCGCGTTACATTTCTATCGCAATTTTTTGAAATTTTACTGCTATTAAAGTCAAAGTGGTTGAGGAATTCTTCCCGGATTTATTTCCAATATTTTACTATTCTGGAATTTATTCGCCTCAGTATAACAGCTTTCCTGGTAAGAAGCTGGTAAATCGTCTGAAAAGTATTCTAAATATTCATAGAAAGTGAATTTTTGAGAAAATTTTGGTTGCGAAGAAATTCAAGCCAGCTCCGAGTAGGGTTTGCCTAAAAATTCATTTATATATATTAATGAAGTTGATCCGCTCGGTCATATATCTTCTCAGCGAATTTTGAAATGCATTTTAAAGAGAAAGTCCTTTGTAGTTAAATGTACAAACAAATTTCTTTACTGTTCAACTCCAGAGTCGTTATCAGTATGCTATAAGAAGTGGCATGCAACCTCGACGACAGACTTCGCATTGAGTTTATTTGTATATGTAGTTCGTTCCCAGACGACCGTATGGTGCAATGCAATTCTGAGGAAAAAATATCTGTTTGATTCTAATGAACTATGCGACCAAATTTTCAAAAGAATCTGTCTCCGAAGTCACCAATCACATTGCATATGAGTTAAGCCTCGCTTTAGCATCAACTTAAAATCACATCTGTTTATCATGATTTTTCAATAGGCTAATAGCGGTATTTCGCTGTTTACTATTTTGGGCTACACTACGTGAGCAGTAATGCAGCAAAAGTAACAGATCATGTGCAGATAAACATCAATGAGCGTAAAGTCAGTGCTTTAAGGTTCACTTTTAATGCATCTTTGGTCATTCATTGGTAGTTTTGTATTCAGTTGGTTCACGTTGTATTCAATCTAGTGGCTGCCACTTGCGCCTTTTACCGTATCGTTTTACAGTTTGTGCCATTTTGTCCATACGTGCCGACTACTTTATTTTTTTTTTAGAGATTGCGACTAATGTTTCTTTTCTTCTTTTTACCACTTGCACTATTTTTCATCGTCGTTCTTCTCATTTTGACGTCTTCCTTATACAGGTGATGATTTCGTCGAATAAGCTATCGATTTCATCTTCAAGATGCAGGAAATTTCCCGATTTTCATAACTATTTCTTCATCAGGTTAAAACAAGATTTCAGAAAAAAAAAATATTCTGACATTTTAGATGCATTTTTTGATCACCAAAAACTTCATCGAAAAACAAACTTTTGCATTTTAATGCATATTAAACTTGAAAACCGCCCATTCAAAGTGAATACTCTTTTTTCATATTTTTTGCCTCCAATTTGCATCTTTCTGGTTCTCTGTGTATTAGGTTTTGTCCTCTAATATCTTTGCTCAGCTGCAGTAGGTGAGTGAGCAGCCATATAGCTACTGCGAAATTAAATACAATATAAAATATTGTTCAAGCGCCAGTTAGCAATAATACCGAGCAATATTTCGTAGAAAACGATCAAGTAATTGGCTAATAAAAGAGAATTTAAAAGTACTCAAATGCTTTTTTTGTAGTGGAATCTACTTGAAAAGTTTCGGACAACTTTTTAGACCAGCAAAGTTACCGATGCATTCATTACCTGCGCATCATTCGATATTAATACAAAGCGCACTTGAGAAGCCAGCTCAACATACAAGTGCACTTTTTCACATGACTAGATAGATTTGCGGAAACTGCAACAACTGAAATTTTTGAGAAGCTAAAACAGCTTCTAATGAACTCAATCACCATACCTCTGCCTCCTCC
>JAAVTS010002112.1:11654-32442 GCA_022845575.1 Baylisascaris ailuri | reverse complement strand
GCGGTTTTAATTGTTCAGTTGGTCGAAAACGTTTGCCAGTTATACACTGAAATAGAACTTTCGAAGATTTTCACAACTTTTGGTGCAATCTATGAAATCTGATGGATTCTTGCTGAAATTGTTAGATTGCATGGGAAATCATTTTTATTGTTGGTTTTTATTGCTTTCGTTTGTTTTAGTTTTTTGTTGTTTATTTTTACCTTTATTTTTGTTTATTTTTACCTTTTTTTTTATATTTTTTGAACTTTCGTTGTTTCACTGCAAAACTTATGCTTCTTTAAGGCTCGAAATTTAGAAGCTATATAGGTGAAATATGATAAACTGGTCAAGCAGTACCTGCATATTCTATTCAATCCATTCTGTTTTAAAATTGTCACACAACGTTTATAACAAACATAAAGCAATGGTAAAAACAGTTAAGTGGGAAAGCGTGCCAGAGAGCCGGCATGATATGTGCCTTTTTGTTTCGCCCGTATGACTAGACAGTTGCATAGCATATATAAGCAAATTATGAAATATGCGGATATGCGGAATAATACTTTCATGTTTTATAATTATACCTAATGCTGTTCTAAATCTTCCACAATAAATCCTCATTTCTGCTATCCGACCGATGCGATATGAAAACCTATATGACGAAAAATGCATGCAGAATTTTTCTCATTTTTAAATTTTTATAACTCTTCTCGAAGTTGACAGAATAATGGTAAAGAGACTATCCTATACTATGCATTATATGCATCACATCCACCGAATTTCATAGCAACACTTACTGATTCTTGAGATCAAACATCCGACAGACAAGCAGACATTTACAAATATACGCAGACGACATTTCGCATTTCGCAAATTCGTAAATAAATTTCTAAGAACGCATTAGTAGTGAAAGTTTGGAGAATCTGTTCATTTGAATATGTGGGAGAAAATAAACGCAATTGATGTATTCATGATGCAATGGTTCAACAGATTGGTTGTAAGATTATCTGCAATCGATTTTTTTGATTATAATTGAAGAATGAATTAAGCGTTTTATTTAATATCCAAAGTATGGTGACTCATTCCGTAACATTTATATCCTACAATATACATTTCTTCGTTAAATTGTGTGTTTGTTTAGGTATAATTGGTATTTGGAAACTCACAGAAGATTTTCAAGGATTCTCTTAAAATAGCAAATTACCTCTCTCAAAATAGCAAATCCTTTGCAGATTCTGGCTTCCAATGCTGATCTCAGTGATTTCCATGGTGAAACGCCGTATTATATTATGTTTGGTCCGGATACATGCGGATACGATGCACAAGTGCATCTAATATTCAACTATAAAGGCAAAAATTTTCCAATGCGAAATAAATTGTCGATAGTGGTTAGTCATTTGGCATATTGCCTCTTATATCTGAAAACAAGAAAGGTCGCAGTGTGAGAACCTGATTCAGCTTGTAAATGATAGCACTCAACCAAAGGTCACAGGGTCGGATCCTTGTTGTTCCATGAACTTTCGCCCCTACTTTTTTCGTTGTAGAAAGGACGTTTCAGTCCCGGTATGAAACATGATTAATCTACGACCATAATTGAAGGTCATTTTATAATGTCTGGCATATAGTACAACTATCGAAGTGTATTTAATAAAGAATAAAACTTCAATCGTTTTCTATATGACATATTTTTCGTTATTTACTAAGACTGTTAAAATAGTAAAGGTGAATAATCGAATGCCTACATAGCCGTTTTTCTAATGCGTTTTATCTAAAAAGTGCATTATGACGGTGAAAACCGAGCAATTGAATAACAAAATGATGCAAAGTTTGCATATAAATGTGCAAACGATGTATACAACGAAAAAATTTTCCTTCATTATTTAAAAAATATTATTGTTTTCGGTAAGGACCCTAGGATGCGATACAAATGGAAACAAACTGGGGCTCTTTGATGCACTAGGTAAACTATTTCTTAAAAGCCCATTCCCCTTCATTTACGCCGATTGTTAGGGCGTTAGTTATGTTAGAAAATTTTTGCGGTAGATTATTCCTCCCTGAAGCTGCATATCAATAGTTTTCTTGTCACATACTTCTTTGAATAAACCCACAGCCTATTTTCAACAAACGTATAGCTTTATTTGTGCAGCCATACCAATGAATAAATGCTTTAGGTGATTTGTTGTGAAGGAACTTGCCGCAGTGAACGACCTGGCCTAATTTCAGCCGAAACTTCAACACGTTCTGTAAATTTTCCTCTAAAACTGCCAAGTTTTACAACCTGCAGTAGAAAAAGAAGAAAAATTAAAACGTTTTATTTAGTGCGGTAAATTCAATTCCATAGGTTGACTATGTCAAACTGGTCGAAGAGCATGATTGTGACAATAACTGTTGTTATAGAAGGACGATATAACGCATATGTATACGTTACTATTGAAGCCGAATAAACAATATGAGGTGCTTATCGATGGAAGAAAAGAAAGAGAAGGAAAGTTGGACGAAGATTGGGACTTTCTGCCACCAAAGAAAATTAAGGTTTTTCTTTAGCGCCTCTACAAGTTTATTTATTGCAGTGCTTAAGGGTTAGCATTAGTTGCATTGAGTTTAAACTGAGCGCCATTTGCATTTTAGAAAGTTTTCTCATAAATACAACAAATAGTTTTTTTCAGATATTGCTGTTATGCAGTTTTCTCATGAAATTTCTGGACATATTCCATCGGCGTTTGCTAAAAAATTGTAATCAACTCCAGCTCACGCCCATGGATAAGATCGACTATCATACATATATTTTTCCTATCGAAAGAAACTTATATGTTGCAAGTCTGTCAGAAGAATATTGTTTCTGGGAAATTTCTTGCAGTCGAATTCCTCTTCCAAGTTCTACAAAACTGCGATAGCCTTATCAACCCAATTTCAATTCCAAATGAAATATGGCGATAAAAAGATTTGCTGATATGACAATAACTTCTTTCCACATACTACATGCGGGATTTTTTCCCTATTAAAATGAACAGTAAGATATTTGTGAAGTTACGTTGATGTTTGAGGATCCTGCTGCGAGCAAGCCCAGGGACTGGGATGATCGTGAATATATCGACGATGCCAACGACAAGAAACCGGATGATTGGGACAAGCCAGAACATATTGCGGACCCAGATGCTAGGAAGCCGGAAGATTGGGATGACGACATGGATGGTGAATGGGAGCCACCAATGATTAACAATCCGGAATATAAGGGTGAATGGAAGCCAAAACAGATCAAAAACCCAAAGTATCAGGTAAGAATCTGCATAAGTGAAGAGCGCGTTTTCGACTTTTTCACATCGTTCTCGCTCCTAGTAAAAAATGGTCAGGACCGAAAATGGCGAATAGCATTATGCATGACCATTTTTATGTAATTTTTTATGTACTATCATACTTAATCGTTGCTCATTCGATTTTGCTCATTCGATTCCATGGATGGTTTATACACTTGCCATCCAACGTTGGCAGTATATTTCTATTCACATTTTATCTGTTGGTCGCATCAGGCTTCTATATCTTTGTTCTATTTACAGATGCCTATATTTATGCCACAGTTGCAATAACTTAAATTTGCTGAAAATACTGAGAAATCTGTTTACTAGAAAGACTGCTAGAAATCTATGCCACAATAAATTTAGCCAATAAATCCCGCAATGTTCTGCTCTATCATTGTATTGGAACTCTGTTTTAAACTCATATATTCCACATCGATGATACATCCCAAACGAATGGAATTTTTTACAAAATTTCCAAGAATTATAATCAATGTGAAATTTTCATGAATTAGGACGAGATTAGCATTTTCAAGGGTATTTGGAAACATCCTGAAATCGATAATCCTGACTACAAGTACGATCCAGAAATTGGAATCTATGAGGATTGGGGAGCGATCGGTTTTGATCTTTGGCAAGTTAAAGCTGGTTCGATTTTCGATAATATTATGGTTACCGATAGTCCTATCGAAGCAAAGGTTGGTATTTTACTCTCAATTGCATTAATGGGAAGCGATCTGTCCAAATGGAAAATTCCCTTTGCGTTGAAATATTTCTATGAGCGAATCAGGGGACTTGTGCACTGAAATCATGAGATACACTTTGCACTGATAAGGCTAAGGTTATTACTTAATTGTCTACAAGGCCTGCATCTGCATTTTTATTTTCGAGAGTGTGCAGAGAACTTTCTACACCTATTTTTTATGATATTAAATAAAGAGAACGAGCTGAGAGAAAGAGTCCTGCATTGAACAGATGGGCGTTCAGCATTTTCCGTCTTGAACGGAAGTGAGAGGGGGGGGGGAAGGGAGAGGAAGGAGAGTAGGGAATGGATGGAAAGAAGAGCAGTGCTGCAACCACGTTTAGGATTCAATGCACAAGTTTGTCAATAAGCAAACCATAATACGCAACACTACACCTGTGTACTCGGCGTTTGAGATGCGAGAAAGAGTTACGCTTGAAAGGGGAGGGGGAGGGGGGGAGGGAGTTGAAGTTTCTTCCTCAAGTTTCCTTCCTGAGGTTTCTTTCTCCACTCGCGTTGACCTCATCTTCATCATTTGTCGTTTCCTTTCGCTGCGTCAGTTTCCTACCAAAGTGATTTCTCGTGTAAGAGATTATAAAATGCTCTCAAGTAAGACGAAATATCGCACAAAAACCGCTCGAACTGTTCATACATATTCCTCTATAAGTGTTCATTGAAAATTGAAAACACATTTATTGTTAAGGTTATGTTGAGGGAGAATTTCCCAAATAATAAATTTGAAAAATCTGAAAGTACAAAGTACATTCTAGAATCACTTAAGTAACAATAGCAAAGAAATTTGAAACTTCAATATTTTGAAAATTTCGCAATCCGAAAAATAAGTTTTTTCAATCTCAAAATTTTTCGTAATAATGAAAGCAAAACTACTATTATCGTTTTGAAAATCATTCAGTAAGAAAATTGACTCAATTATATCGTTGCCCTCTTCATATTATTGTTTTTTGTCATCTATTCAAAGATAAGCCCTCAGCGCATATATCGTACAAATTCACATGGTCTTTCCTTCTCAAATAATGCGCACTTTTCCTGTAAATAAAAGGAATCTTGCAGCCTCTCAAGGGGGAGTTAGTTTATTCCCAGCTATTCAGCACTTCTCTTTGTAGGCATTCGCAGCCGTGACGTTTGATCAGTTGACAATCGTCGAAAAGTACAAGAAAAAAATGCGAGACGATAAGAAGAAAAAAGAAGGGGATGAAATGATGAAAAAAATGGAAGAAGAGCAGCGGAAGAAAGAGAAAGAGGTTGAAGAAGAAACACATGACGAGGATAAGGCTGACACGAAAAGGAGCCAGGACAAGGAGGGAAAGGAAGAAAAGAAAAAAAGGGAAGAAAAAATGAGGGAGGAAAAGGAAAAAACGAAAGAAGAAAAGACGGACAAAGAAAGAGTAGAGGAAGAAAAGGTGGGTGAAGTTATTCTAAAAGCTGATGGTTATACTATAGTTGCTTCAGTAAAAAAAATTTCCCTATAGAACAACTCTTATTCCTTGAATTTTGTATGAGGTTACAGCATATTCATTATTTATCTCATTGAAAAAGTGATATTTTTACAATTTCATAAATTGTTGACAAATCACTGAAATTGAAGAAACAAAATTTGTTCTTTACCTTCAAGTGTTTCTTCTTTTGGTAAAAACCTCCCAAAGAGCCGACAAAACGATCGTATAGCTCCTGGAACGTATGTAAATTCACATTGTCAGTAGAATCTGTTGCCTATTCCGTACCTCTGTACCCTCCTCCCTCACCTCTTCGATACCCCCAGTCATCCCCTTCACCCCTCTTAAATGTCTATTTTCAAAAAAACAATCGTTTGAATGAATCCTCGGTAATACGCTCCCCTTATTTTAAGTTCACTTTTTCATCAAAACGAATTTGATGTTTTCTCATGCAGGTTTTAAGATGTTGCATACTTGTGGTTACGTAATTTTTAAAATGTTTCACAATTTTAATTACTGATATGTCCTCGGCGCTTTTCTCTTTGAATAAAACACCGGCTAATAGCGTCCTCTCCTCTCTCTCCCACCGATCCCACCCACTCTCCCCACCGCGCCTTCCTCCTTCTAAACAAGTTACATCATTCAACCTACCTTGGAAGTGGCAGCAGCAGGTGTTTAGAGCCCTTATTTCTATTGACGTTTCAAAAAATGCAAAGTGCTCTACTTGAAAGTTTGGTTGCTAGTAAGTTACTATTGCTAGTATATTTTCGAAAGTTTTCAATTTTTCAAGAAGCACATCTACAGCTCTGCAGTGAAGTCATTTTGGAGAAGGGGATTATGTGATAGAATCCCTCACATCTTCCCTGACCCGTCATCACACAACATAGAAAATGTGTTATCAATTGAGATCCAAATTCTTCTAATAGTTATTACGCAAACGAAAATGAAAAAAAAGGAAGTTTAATAGTACAAAACCGATTTTACTTTCTGTAAATCAGGACCATTTCAGGATGAATTGTAATAGCAGACATACAGAAACAATTGAAATGTGATCGTTATTCACAACGAAAGGCGAATCGTTTCTATCAGAGCCACAAATCTTTCGATGAATGTGCCAACCGTTTGTCTCTAGCTCACAAATCCGCAATCCCGTTGTTCTGTACGGCTATCGCCATAACCTTTGTCTAATGACATATGACGCTGAAAAATGTTAACTGAAAGATGTTCTCGAGTTTGTCATATGCTATAAATTGAATGTAAACTGGAATATATTTTCAGCTCCATCCTAAGGCTATTTTATAAATCTAAAAAAAGCATTTTGGTATTGAAATGAGTGTTTATTTATTTTCTATTTAGCAGCGAAAAAATTTGAATCTTTTTTATAATTGTTTATTCCAAAAAAGCCGATGAGATTTCTCAAAAAAAACCCCGCAAAAAATTGCAAAATTACAATTAATGATAAAATTAGCGGAAACTTTACTTCGATGTAAATTTTGCAGGATTGCTTGTTCTTGTGTTCTTTGTATTTTCGTGTTTTCTTCGTGGCTATTTTGATTATTATTCGGTAACACTTATTTTCTAGAATTAGGTAAGAGATAGTGGTGCTATGAAACGCATGTGAACATCCCTTTTCCATCTCCCAAACCCTCTCCTCAACCTCCAATATTCTCGAGAATTTTTTGTGGAAACGATACTTGATATGAATTAATAAAAAAGTGCATTCGCTAATATCACGTTTTATTAAAATTTCAGGGAACCAGAAATTTTTAATTTTTCAAACGAGCTGCCTTTGCTATCCTTTCAACACCTTTATAGTCCCTTCGGCTGCGTGAGCCACTTGTGAATCTAGAAACTTGTGGTAAAACGCCTATTCCCGTCGCCGCGAGGAACTGGACATGGAGTGTTGCTAGATGAGGGGGAAGAGGGAGGTTTCATGTGTCTCTTGAATTAGGGCTCTCCAGCTGTAAATATTTTTTCTCTTCCGAGTGTCATTCCTTGTTCCATATCACCGAAGCGTCTGACATTCCGCTTAGCTTCCCATCTTTGAGGTCATACCAGATTTTGTGTTGTGTAGTTATGTATTTAGAGGAACATAGAGCAAATGCACCGTGAACGTCACATTGTAGACCAATTCGTAAAACTATACCGCGAACATATTTAAGTGCACCCTTGTCGTTCCCATATTCCCACGTTCATACCTGCAGAATTTCTAATGATAAAATTTGAAAAAGCCGCCAAAGTCAGTTAGTCAGTCACTGCTCAATTTACAATCAATTCCTAGGTTACTTAAACTTGTCTTGTAGATATAACATGTCGAATACCTTTAAGGTGACACTCTATCATACCTGTTACTACAAAGTACGCTTTTCCATTATTTGCTATCTTATCTCAGCGTTCCGCCCAATATTGCACTTCTTGGGTCCTCTCTATCCAACAACGACGTCCATAACGGGTTTATTAAAACATTTCAATCATCTAAACTCTTCTTGAGAACCTTTCAACGTAATGCAGTGATCGGAAACAAGTCGGCATAGCCTAGTGTCACTAGCTGTGCATAAAAGCTGTTTAATGTCTCACTCGGACTCGTGGCAATGAATTGCGCCCTCAGTATCACAGTCGTCCCACATTCCGACAGCTTACGATGATTGCCTTAATGTCACATTTTACGAAGTGCCAACGGTAATATCTGAATGTCACATATTGCGTTATGATTTTGCGTCCCGTGTTCCATATTGCGTTATGATTAACATGAGGGGAGACGTCCATGATTCCCAAGGAGAAAAAAGACCGTTGTCTATAGAATGCGATCAATAAGTAGTAAGGGTGACTTGCTGTAAAAGTTGCAATCTTGATAGAGAACAAAAAATTTTTCACTAGGCATTAAATAAGACGACGCTTTTACATCCTCTCCAGGTGAGGAGGAAAAGAGTTGTCCAATTTATTGAAATTAGGGGGGACTTTTTACTGTTTATTAATCCGGAGATTTCGTCATCTGACTTGCTAGTTTTCTTGCCTCTTCTTCTTCTCATGTATAATCATTCTTTTCTTTTGCTTTTTCTATAAATATATGATTTTTTTCACCCATTGAATTCACCGATTCACCTCAGTTATCATAAAAAATTACCACTACTCTTATTTACCAGTTATGCTCTAATATGCAAAAACACGGTCACATATCTGTTGATGGCCGAATACTGAGTTAGCGTTTCATCGTCGATCATGCTAGTAGCATAACGTCACCGGATCGTCACCGGTGTTTACTACTTCGATGTACTACTGGTCTACAGTAAAAGATTTATTGATTTACCCTTGGCTGGTTTGTGACTGATGAATGACCCAGCAGTGGTCTAGTAGTCGACTATTAACCGACTTTCGATCAAAGTATAAGTGAATAAGAATTGAGCAGAACATAACCGTATCAGAAATTTGCGGTTAGCTGTGTTGGCTTTTAAAATTAACTGAAGGATAACGATTCATTGTTGTGATGAGATGTTAGGGTATTATGTGCGGTTTTATCTTGCATTGAGTAGCGAATATTATAATTCGGGTAGAGGTTCCTCTTTTATGGTTGTCTACACTTTAACAATGAACAAGTGGTAGATTATCATTTTTTCTTGCCACCTTATGGAAATTATAACATTTTGAGGTGGAATGAAACAACGTTCTCTTATAACGACTGATGAGTAAACTAAGTTGCACGTTTTTGCCATGAAAAAGTTGGAAGGATGGAATTCCCCAAAGTGTGAGGCAATGTTTTGTACAGTTAAATGATGTTTCTAACAGCTGTCACCATTGCAGTAAACATTTTCGAATCGAAAACCCTGGTCCACGGCTAATATTGTTCCCAAAGCCTCACCCCGCCTCTTTCGCAAAAATAGCCACTGGACGAGATGCAACTAGGATGGGGAGTGATCTTTCTGGGGGAAGGGGGGATCATTCGGTATAACAATCGGGTGATTACGCTATGGGTGCCAAACAAGGCAGAAGAGAGGAGAGGGTCGAGTTTACATTATCTAGGCGCAAGTGTCCTGGAAAGAATATTTGCAGTGGAATCAGATTTCTGAAAGACGCTTCGCGCTTTCAGTGATCACGAGACAACTGCGGAATCCGTATGACGGCACTTTGGGAGGACAGCTATATTGGAAATTTTATGCGAGAGTGAAGTGAAATGCTGTTGCGGCTTGCATAAATAGAATCATGGTCATACCAACTTCTCCTGACAATCTGAACCCATTAAAAACCCCACCTGCACGTCCTCTAACCTCTGCCGACTCTTGTACAAAACTTTGCTCGGGAATATAGGACTTTATTCATCGCGGAACACATCCACATTGACGCGTTATCGCTTTTGGAAGGCTGCCCAAAAATGTTTCGTGGCGGGACGTTTATTCAAGTGGTGGTTCGAAGTGTAAACCCCATGATTCGTGATTCGGGTGCAAGATCTAGGGGTAGAAAGTGAATCCTGTGAGCTGAGAGGTGGAAGCGAGTGACATCTGTATTCTCTATTCGTGGAACGATATAAGTCATTCCGGTTTTTACTTCTTTCCTTCCCCACTTTAAGCGGTAATCGTTACTGACAGCTTCCTATCATCGTTGCTATTCCTACATTTACCTTTTAAAGTACTGTTGCTATCTTTAATATACTTGCGATTGCCTGCAGTTCAATCATTTATGTGTTTAATAAGTGTGCGGCCATTCGTACCATTCTTCACGTTCTGCAATCAACTAAAACTTTTATGCTTACTGATACTTTCATTGAGCCAAATCTTTCACCTAGTTACTCCACCAAGTAAGTACGACAAAGTTCTCTTGAATTTTTCCCACTAGTTTTCATGAACTTTTAGCATTCATTAACGTAGCATTAATCTTCATCAACGTGTTTTTAGTCGATTACCTTTTTTAATTAAAGGTGACTAATAAAGTCAACTAGTAGTTGATTAGTCCGTAATCTTTGGTGATTATCGGAATTGTTTTCTTTAATTATCAGTGCTTGATTTATTCCCAGCTTGATAGTATCATAGATCTATTTGAACTATTATAAGTGATTTCGAAGACGATATCCAAATTTGGAGCAATGTGGAAATACCATATACGTCTTATATTGATCGTCTTTATTTGCATATATCGATAATGCTGTATTGCGTTTGCATATAATTCGTGCACATGTTTATGTGCCGATGCAGTCATATGTTTTATGTGTTGTTTTATTTTCTTAATATTTGTATATGACGCATAATTTCCTTGTCTATTGTAATTTGCTTTACTCAATAAGCGGTATATGCGATATGTAGATGTACGTTTATCATTGATTAGGATATTTTTAGGTTGGGCACTTCTAAAGGAAATAGTGAATTGTCATCGAGCTGTATCCGATGGATTCACAAGGGAGAAAAATTATTGTCGTTGATAACGGCACCGGGGTATGAATAATCACTTTTTCTATATTGTTCAATAAAACTCTATCTTCTGAGGCGTTTATTTTCCAGTTGTTGATGGTTATTTTGGCGCATGTCTTAAAAATACAAGATGTTTGATCTTCGAGATTATTGATATAAAAGTTTGTTTTAAATTGTATACAGATAAATTGATATATGATCGTTTTGAGTATTGTTTCCGGTAGGTTTGCCTTTGTTGAATTGCTTTTATTCTTGTTGCATATGGTAAGAAAATATTCCGGACAATTTATTTATCACCTTGGAGCGTTTCGGATATTATTTCGATCAGTATTTGATGCAGGTATCTATTGCATAGATCCGTTTATTGCAATCACCTCAGATTGCAAGTGAGCAGAGGTATGGATTTCTTTACGTACTTTGAAATATTCTGAAATGGCGGTATGTGCGTTACTTTATAGTGCTAAATTTTTAAGTGGTAATAAACTTCAATCTCGTCAACTCATTTCCGTAATTTCAGTTTGTTAAATGTGGCTATGCGGGAACAAACTTCCCATCGTTCATTCGGTGGTCGGTCGGCCAATTGTGCGATCTTCGCAGACAGTCGGTAACATCGAAATTAAGGTTATTTTGCTAAACATTTACTTTTCTAAATAAAATTCTTTCGTAAAAGAAGGCCTTCTCCCTCTTTTCTCCTCTCCTCCGCTCCCCTCTCTCTCCTCTCGTTCTCTTCACTGAAGTTTTTGATCTTTTTTCCACTCTGTTATTGTTGTTCGTTGTGGAAAACTTTAGAAATACCTCAGATTGAATTTTTTTTTAATAAAACGGTTGAAGCCTTGAATACGAAAATTTCAAAATATGCTTGGCATATTGTCAAGAGTATTAGTAAACACGATGCATGTCATAGAAATTTTTGTGCAGTTATTACGCAGGTGTTCCTTGTTGAGGATGCACATAAATGAAGTACATTTCGAAAAAACTTTGATATTTGACAAGTGGATTTCCTCCCTTCGATATTTGACAAGCGGATTTCCTTCCCTCCCCCCATTTTTATAAAAAATCGTCATTGCCAGCACATAGCCTTTCACTAGTATGAGTTTAATGATGTTTTACCTGTACCACCTATACGAACTGTCGAAGGATGTACCTTTTAAAGGATTTGATGGTGGGTGAAGAGTGCACACAGTTGCGTCAGATGCTCGACTGTAGTTATCCAATGGAGAATGGGATCGTCCGCAACTGGGATGATATGGGTCACGTATGGGATTATACGTTCGGACCCGAAAAATTGGATGTCGACCCGAAGGTAGATTATTCTCTTTTTGATTCGTATAGTATTATTATTGTTGAAGATCAGAATCGATAGAAAGCAGTAGTTGTTGGTATGCATTCATCCCTTCTTTTGCAAAGGATCTTTGAAATCAGCAATTTTGTCAACACATAAATGAAATGAGAGTAATAAATTAGTGGCCACAAAGCAGTAGCCGTACAATTCCATTTTGATTTGTTTCAACTCTTTTTGAATTCAAAACTTGACACTTCATAGCTCTCAGTTATATGTCCTAGGGGGATTCTTCATGATTGCTTCATGCAAAGGTCCAAATCATCTGTATCTTTTTTGCTTGTGGGCAGCCGGCTGTAAATATCTCTACGCAGCAGTGAAAATTTGTTAGGCGGAAGCACCGGTTTTATAATGTCACCACGAATTTGAAAATGTGCAAATGTTAAAAGACAACATTATTTAGCCAAAAACATTTGTGCATCTAAAAGAATGTGAAGAATTGTTGTAAATTTTTGTGTTGTGAAGAATTTTCAAATTCTTGTGGCGCTTATAGCCAGTTGCGATTCCCTATCCGTACAATCTCATTGTGCACCGAATAGAGCCCCTTCAGTTTTGATGCGCATGAAAAGAGGGGTTTTTGCTCTCTTGGTTTTTCAGGGATGCTACAACAATGTATAATTGTTGTTATAGCGGCCTTAATCGGAAAGCAAGTCTTCCTTAAAAAAAGATTAGATGGATGTTAATTTGAAACGAATGAGAGTAAGGTTCTATTCAAGTTAATGCGGCATGGAGACTGAAACATAGTTGGCATTACGATGTCCGGGTAATCATGCCGAGGGTAACTTTAAGGTACAGGCTGGTTCCTATTCTTTACCATTGTTTAGCGTTGGCATATTTTATTGACCGTTTTATTTATGAATGATTACGTAGTGCTCGTTAATTTATATGAATTTTTGCATGCGAAAAATGAAAAATTTTATTTCCGGGACATTCTCATTTTAAATGTATTTACAATAATATTCATCCGTCTTCATCATTGTGGATGGCTTCCTCTGGTTTGCAGTTTTTTTATGTTGTCGGTTGATTTCTATTCATTAATATTTTTTGCATTTCAGTAAATTTTCAAAATATTTCACTGTTTATGCGATATTTAATTTGAAGGGAATTTTCATCTCATAATGGAAGTGTTGTTGTTGCAGGAATGTAAACTCTTATTGACAGAACCACCATTAAATCCGAGTGGCAATCGAGAGCGACTATTCCAAGTGATGTTCGAGCAATATGGATTCAACTCGCTTTATATTGCTGTACAAGTAGGTGTTCACGTTATTGTTGAATCTCTTTGCAGTCTTCGCTTAATGCGACTTATCGTCTTCCAGTAAGTAAATATGTGGAAAAAGCTTTCAAGAGAAATGTTCTTGTGTGATTGATTCGTCTAATTAAAGAGTGGTTCATCCGTTTACACACGTTTGTGGGGGGGGAGGGGGGGGGGGTGGTGGAAGGTGCACTATTGAGGCTTGGTGCTACTTTCAAATTGAGAGAATTTTTCATCCTGAAAAGACCATACGGTTGGCAATACGAATTCTGTGGGTATTGCATAATTACAGTTAGCATGATGTATCGCTACATTATGCACCACTAATAACACATATGTAAAATAGCGATTTGTCTAATAAAGTGAATCGCGAGTAGTGACCAACCGAAAACTCTCAAGAATCGAATTTGTTATAAGTTGAAACTTGTCGAGTAAGTGGCAAATCGGTTCCCTTCTGAACATCTGGAGTAATATCTAAACAAAGAATATGCATAGCTTTGCTTGCCTAAATTTTCAGAAAACTTATAAATCCGTTTTCAAAGACGAGCTTCTGACGATGAATTGAGAGATCTAACGCCCTGAATTTAGTTCTCAAAAATTCATGCAGAAATTCCATAGAAACGCGATAAGAATCTGAAGAGGGTATAGGACCGAAGGATTTGCCACTTTACTTGCACATTATTTGCCAAAAGAAATGAATGTACGCATAAAGGTAGTTCATACGTTGTTGGTCATTTAAGGCAGTGCTGACATTGTACGCGCAAGGTCTACTAACAGGCGTGGTGGTGGACAGTGGTGATGGAGTGACACACATCTGTCCCGTATACGAGGGTTTCGCACTTAACCACCTCACGAGACGACTCGACATCGCCGGAAGGGACATTACTCGATATCTCATCAAGGTTCGTTCCTGATTCTCGACAGCACAATGCCTTTTTTTGAAGTGGTGGGATTTCCAATAGTTTTTGAAGTACTGGGACTTGCAATAGTTTTTTGTCTTTAATGAGATGTAATATGCGAACATTGCAAAAATTCAGAGAAAATTGAGTGATACTCGAGATGTAGCATGCGAATTTTGCACTTATTGGAAGAGAATTTAGTGTTGCTTCGTTTGCTATAAGTTCTAAATTCATGATTGCAGTTGCGAAAAAGCCTTCAATTGAAAATGTTTCATCTTTTGTTGCGAAAAAGCCTTCAATCGAAAATGTGTAATCCTTTAAGTATCCATATGTATGCAATTGGTTTTTGATTTCGATTCTTGCCTGTAATGACATAGTGAGTTAGCTCGAGATTTTGATATTCACCTTAATGTTTCTTGATTCATTTGAGGCATTTCTATCAGCATCACTCCAGTGTTTCAATTCCGAATTTATTTAATTTTCAAGATGTGTCGTATTGTGTCACGGTTTTCTTTTTCACAGCTTATGAATTTTGACATATTTCATCTTCGCCCGGCCATTTCATTGCTGTTTTAACGATCCAACTGCGTTTGCCCGCTTGCCACATTGTAGCCATTTCTTATCTGTTTTCAAGCAGTAGAAATTGACTGATTTTGCTTCACAAATTGGGGAGTGGAGAAGACTGTGGGAATTCGCTAAGATAATTTCACCCCAAAGAGACAGGTCTCATCGGAACCTTTGAATCTATAAGCATCCATGTCGTAGGTTCACTGTGTACCGATCATATTAAACAGGAAACGAAACCAGTGTTGATTATTGCAGTTGCTTTTATTACGCGGTTATGCGTTCAACCATTCGGCCGATTTCGAGACGGTTCGTCTCTTAAAAGAAAAGCTATGTTACGTTGCGTATGATGTAGAACAAGAGCAACGACTTGCTCTCGAAACCACTGTGCTCACCGAATCGTTTACTGTGAGTTTATTTATTGTTATTCTGTAACTTCTTCCGCAACTCACATCGATTTGAAGGTGTATCATACTGCAGCGGAATAGTACGGAAATAGGCGAGACAGGTAGTGGGAATTTTCTGTGGTTGGCGAGGGGCTGGTGGTGAAATATTAAGCGCAGGTACTTGAACACCATAGGCAAACCTATGAGAAAAAAAGTTGAACTCGCTCACAGCGAATTTCGTTTGTCTAGAGCGGAAACTTATAAGTTGTAATGCTAGGTTGCATGCAAGTTGACATGATGCCATTAATCTATGGGTTGGTTTTATTTGGATAGGCCCAACAGTACTATTTCTATAAGCAATATTTATCACTAAATAACCTTAAAACTTTGGGATTAAGTGCTAAAACGATGGCTCAGTTTGTTTGGTTGATTCATTTCCCACTTTAACAGACTTCTCGAAACTTCTCGAAAGTGTTTTGCGTTGAAGAATGTTGATCGAACATTCCGTAGAAATTGAATTCAATTACAGCGAATTTCCTGATCACGTTTATATCAGTTTAGTATTTGATGGGCATTGCACCAAATTGACCCCTTCTCCATCCCCCTGTCTCTTTCTCGTATCCTTCCGCTGTCCACTTCCTGTGAGGAACTTTTGGGAACTGTCAGAGTGATTGTCGAAGATATATTTGTACATCGTTGCAGCTTCCCGATGGGAGAGTAATTCGTGTAGGTGGCGAACGCTTTGAAGCTCCCGAGGTGCTGTTCCAACCTCATCTCATAAATGTGGAGAAATCGGGACTGAGCGAGCTACTTTTCAGCGTTATTCAATCGGCTGATATTGGTTTGTTTGCGTTCTTATTTCATAATTATTTATGAGTGGTCTGAGATTGTTGGATTGCCTCAGTGTTCGTTGTGGGTTAGAATCGAAACTTTGAATGACTTTCGATGGGAAATTGGGCGACACTCATAAAAAGCTATTGAATTTTGATAAAATATTTCTCTACCCTGTTATCATTACAAAAGCTGATAGGTTGAAGTGATTGCTAATATGACATTCTTAATAGCTGATCGGTTTAATATCGGGTAGATAGATTATTGAGATTGCCATTCATCCTCGTTATATATTGGATCGTCCCTAAATGGGGAATTAAAATATTGTATGTAAATTGCTTCTTCTGTGAAGTTTTCCTCGAATATTGGTTACTTGAAGAATGTTTGAATGTAGAGCTCGTCTTGATCCTTGATTGGCGTTGTACTGGCAGATTAAGAGTTTATTTTGCATATATTAGCTTCATTTGTTATTTTGAGTGGAATGATGTTTTTTGTAGATACGCGCTTAGAATTCTATAAGCACATTGTGCTATCTGGAGGCACGACCATGTATCCAGGTTTACCGAGTCGTCTGGAACGTGAATTGAAACAGCTTTACCTGGATCGGGTCCTCAAGGGTAACACCGAATCTTTCCAGGCAATCCAACATTTGCACTTTAAAATTAAGCCTCACCAGGAAAACACATTCTTTGGTTTTTAAGAATTAAAATGCGCTTCTACTACAAACTTCAAATGAGTTTGCTGGTCTTCTAAGGAAACGGTTAATGATTTTTTTTTACATTTGTGGTTAATTTTGCAGTGTTTGAGGGAGGGAATGGGTGAAGGCTTTAGTGATTTAGTGGTCATGCTATCGTTAGAACGAAATTGTAATCCTACATTACCGTGGAAAGTGTCGATTAATTGCTCGTACCACTGAGTCATTTTCAAGTGCAGTGGAGACGTTGAGCAGACTCAGGCAGGTGCCGTCAAATTGGGTGTTTCCCATTTTGCTGCTAGAGGTAGAGCTTCATATCGTCGATGATTATATCCAGTGATGAAAGATAGCTCCCCTTTCCTCCCTTTTCTTCATCCCTTCACCTACTCGGAGGCAGAATACAAGTCCGCTGACAAAGGTAGCGTGGAAGAGAAGGGGGAAGAAAAAAGGAGACAAGAGTACGCTTTTAAAAACGCAGAAGCATCGGTATATGATTTTGCAAGCGTTGCAGCTATTAATATTTTGATCGGAGTTCAGTGCAAATTGCCACCTACGTAGCGTTTCACTGCCAAGATGTATACGCCTCCAGCACCAGGATGTGTTTCTCTTGACACAATGTTTTTGCTTGTGAATATTCTGCACTGCTTCTTCGCTGACGTAGGGCTGTAGATTGTGGTGCCTNCCCCCCCCCCCCCCCCTATCTTCCCCTCCCCACTCATTTTAGAAGATTCCTGTTCCCCATTGGAATGGAGTTGCCCACCGGACTATATGTATTTCAACCGATTCTATGAAGAAAGGGAAGATTGGAGGAGCTTTTGAAGAATATTAGGGTTCTTCGTTTCGTGAAATAATACAGCCGTTGGTTTAGCAATCTAATGCACCCCCTTATTTATTTTGTAGGATAGGATGTGATCGGCACAAGGTACTTTATTTCCTAAAACCTACGATATGAGACAAATGTGATGAACAATTCGGCTGCAATAAGCTAGCAAGCCAATTCGGGATTCAAGTTTGCAATTGTCTATCATATCTATAGAAGATCGCATTATTTTCTATAGATGAGTCAAAATGTTTTATAATTGAAGCTTGGTGGTAGCTATAATAGAGAATATTTACTGGGTACCATTTTGAAAATGCATATTTCAGAAATTTTTTTAGAAAAATTTATTTGAAGGTAGAAGTCATGTTTTAAAATACATATTTAGAATTTTAGAAATTCAAAATACGTATCGAAGCACCTCCACGTCGCAAGAATATGGTATTCTTGGGTGGTGCGGTATTGGCTCATCTGATGAGGGATCGCGATGCGGTTTGCTTTTTGCTTGTTCATTATTTATGTGTTTATTTCTAGCTTAGTGTTTTTCTTAATTGTTATCATGTAGTGGGAGTTTCAAAGCAAAATTTGTAAGGGCTTATTGTTTATTTATTCAGCATTGAGCATATTATATGCTCGTTAATTGCTCCGTTGATTCAGAGTAGAAGGTTGTTCAACGATCTGACAGGCGGTCGATTGAAAAGAATGGGAGAGAAAATGATTTAATAGTTTTTGGGATGAATAATTTGCATAACTTTTGGTTATTAAGGCGAGGTATTTTCATAAATTTTGAATTTATTGGTAGTTTAATAATATCACTTAAGGGGATATGTCAAGCTTAGTTAAATTCAATGTAATCATCTCAATAGTATTCATGGACTACGTCTCTTTTAATGTAATTTTAATCAAGTTTATTTCTTTTCGAATTATTTACTTGTCGATAAGCTTAATGTTTCTATAGTACTCACAACTTTAAAAAATCTATGCGCCTATTCGCGAGGGCATTTAACGTTTGTAAATATCGAAATTTCGGACGAGAGAGAGGCCTATGGCCTATATTCGAAGAAAATTAGACAGAGACACATATTTGGGAAATTTTTCGTTCAGAGAAAATATGTTCATACATATGAGGTTCGCTGACAATTTCCCGTAGGTGGATATGAGCTTGCAATAGAGGATGGATTCAGGCGATGCAAATTTTAGGGGTGCACATACATTCAAGGTGGAGGGTTTTCCGAGGGGGCGTGTAATTGATGCGTACATTTTTTCGAAAGTGAAATTACGAGGAGATAGAGATTGTATATGAAAAGAATGCGGTATCGCTGTAGGCTTGGACCGTAGAATTGTTTAAGAGAGTATAAAGAAGTAATATTCTTGACACGTGAGCTATGGGTATCGCTGTTTTGTACATGTGGCAAGAAGTGGCAACTTCAGGATTTCTGGATCTCGAAACACGAGTACGAGGAAAATGGTTTGGCGCAGTGTATACGCAAGTTGGGTATGAAGTGATAACGTGCAAAGATTGCAACGTTCAACGTTGTCTCTCACGATCCATCATCACTCTTCGTTAAAATTGTTGTTAGTTTGCCTATGTCTTTAACTGTGAGATACCTTTGCGGCCAATTTGATTTGATTGAAGGAGATGATGTAGGAGGTGAAGAGATTATTTTTAGACTCTCGACTGATCGAAGAGTCATGATGAAGAGATATTGTGTCATCATGTTGGGAAATTTTGCGAGCATCCGAGATTTTATTCAATTTCCTCTTAGCATGGCAAATATGATTGCAGTTTAAATAATTTTTTATAGTGCCTCTGAAAATTTTCTGAAGCCGTAAAAGTCAAATCTTACGAGATGTATTTTTTCTCCTATTATTCGCTTTCACTTAAAATGTGTTTATTTACTGTTTGCACTGCATTTCTGGTCGATTTATTTACTTTGTTCGAAGAATAAAAATGAAAGTTATGTCCAGTCTACTGCGTAGAGGAATTTAGAGAATTTTAAGAAATTGAAAGAACTTTGAGTATAGGGAAATTTCAAAAATTCTGCACAAGTGCCTGCTAATCGTTCTTTTTTTCGTAGCGAGTTATACTGATCGATTTTAGTGGCTTGGGTTTTATTTTTAGCTATATTATGGATGTATTTCCCCCGTTTGATAAGAAGTTGATTGATCAACGATGCAAACTGCTGCAACAAACCGATCATAGTGACTGGTCATGGGAGAGGAGAGGGAGGGGGATGGTGCGGAAATATATCGACAGTGATCTCTAATAGCGTATACCGCGGTTAGAGATCACTGTCGACGAACTGAATGCATTTGAGCGGTCTTATTTCGCTCGTCCGAGATGTGAATGGGAGTATATAGATATAGTTTTGGCTTTAATTGTGCCCTCAAGTGATGTTCTAGATCATCTCGGAGGGCGTTGGTGATGTTTTCTTCGTCTGAAAAACAATAAATCAAGGGGCGGTAGACTAGAATTTTTCGACAGCTCATTGCAACATGTTCAGATCACGTGCGCTCAACAGTTGATCCCGAGTCTTGCTTTAGGGACGCTCGTACCACAGTTTTGCTGCCATTACTTCGGTCATTGTGTTTGTGCATCACTTTCGTGATGAGTTTTCATTCTTCTATGATTGCTTGGGAATGTGTGTTGAAGTGCTATTGCGTAATTTCTACACTTTAACTTGTTCTTGCCTTTTTTTGTGAGGAGCGGGGGAAGAGAGGGGGAGGAATCACTCGTCACCTTTATTAGTGTAGTCACTTTATCGGTGTTGTTATAAATTGAAATAATTATATGCAGTTTTGTGTATTCCTAACAGCGGCGTTGATATCTTGATGAACTGTTGAAGTTAACGCATCTTCGAGGAGCAGCTCGTATAGAAGAGGGGGGAAGGGTAGGCGTTTGCAAATTTAAAAAAAAGGTTTTTAGCTGAGGAATATATAGGTAGTGGTTCTCATTATCAGCACAGTGGGCTCATGAAAGGAAAACGAACTTCATGCCCTCTCACAGTATGTTGAGAGGGAGGACTGGGGGTGTACGTGTGCCATAGAGATAATATGTAGCACTGAAAGTCGCTGTGTCGAAGATGCTTTACCTTGATCAAGTGGAGGATAAGTAATTTTGGGAGCCTAGGATAGAAGGGGG
>JAAVTS010002112.1:0-11613 GCA_022845575.1 Baylisascaris ailuri | reverse complement strand
GGGGGGGGGGGGGTTACGATGTCTCATCATGGCAAAGTGCGCTACAAATGCATGTCAGTATATTTTACGTAACAAGTTAAAGTGGTTATGACCTCTGTATATTCGATGGTGGGTACGTGCAGTTTCATCGTTTTTTCTTTTTTCCAAAAAATCCATTAATTTAATTTATCGCCGTCTCTTGGACGTCGTTGCAGTTGTGGTTTTTTATTTGAATTATTTTTATACTTTGAAAACAGTTTTCGTTCATCAATAAAATATGTTTTATGGCGTTTTATATAGCAGCATTCAGTCGTTTGGGTGATAGCAGATTCACTGATCAAGGGGCTTCTGGTTCATTGAGATGGGATTTGCGTGCATGTCTTCTTGACATTGGGTAGGGCTGCCTGGCTTATTGAGATGGATTTAGGCGTTTGGCTTACTTAGAACGGTTCCAGTGCCTGACTCGTTTAGATGGATTCGAGTGACTGGTTTAATGAGATAAGTTCAGATGCGAGGCTTACTGAAATCCATTGGGATGGCTGGCTTAGTGAGATGCAGTCCAGACGCCTAGCTTACTTACATGGAGTTCAGGCAACTGGCTTACTTAGATGGGGTTCGGGCGACTAGCTTGCTGAGGTGAGGTTCAACTGTGGCCGTAGAGGATGAAGGAAACAGGTGATCTGAAAAGTGCGGAAAAAAGCAAGTGTAACACATTTTCTCGTTATAAATTTTGAGCACTAAATAGGAAAAGTGGGGTCGCACTATGGCAGCGTAGAAATTCTAAAAGTTGATATTCTACCATTAGGAGCAGTAAAAAAGTGCTTTCCTCTCTTATAACAATCCGATATTACAAATTGCGACGTACTTTGTAGTTTAACTTTATTTACACTTGTCTTGCTAATCACACTTGAAATAGATGCCTGTAGAACAATAGTGGAATGTTTGACATTTGGAATGGGTTATTAGACTGGTAGAAAAAAGAATTTTATTTTATAATGAACAATATTTACTAGCAATGAAATTTCATCAAGTGGGGAAAGAGCAGTAAAATGCATTAAAGAAAAACGAATCGTCAGATGAGTAGAATTGAGGAGTGAACAAAATATAGAAAACATGTAGGAGGTTAGATCCTGCTGTGCTAAATAGCTTTGGAGGGAGGAGGGTGGAACGGGATGAATCGGGAGATGATAGCGGCCAATCCATGAGATGATCAGGTTTTCAGAAACCTGATCATCTCATGGATTGGCCGCTATCATCTCACATTTGCATGTTATGCAAATTAATAGTCGTCATCGAACCAACCGTAAAGTAGCCACTAAAAACTCTTAAAAAGTGATGGAAGCTAATAAACGCTTCAAGTTGATCTTTGAAACAGATTTTTTAGTGTTGTTCGATAGGTTATATGAACGATTCACCGATAGGATTCATTTAATCGGGGAGGAGGAGAGGAAATGGGGGGCGGGGGGGCATATAAAAATGAATTCTTGGAGATATTCATGCTTAGCATAGATTCAGTCGATGTAACAATGATTTTTATAATTTTACAAGTTTATATTTTACAGCATTATTTTTGCTAAAGTATTCCGTTGCTTTATGTTTTCTTTTATTATTTATGAATGGCGTATAGCCGAACTAAGTAGTTCTATGTAGTGATTTCAGTGGCTCGAAGTTATAATTGATTCTAACTAATCAGCCAATTGAAAGCACTTGACTGCAACCGAAATTAAATAATTTCAAAAATGTCAGCTGGTTCTCGACGGGAGGCATTTTCCGAAAATTTCTTTCCCAGCCGAAAAAAGAAGAAAGGAAACGGGAGCAAGATTTTTTTATTAAAATCCTGACCAGATTTTCCGTTTCCGACCTGAATTCGGCCGGTAAGTTGTCATCACAGTTTCCGTGCAAATAATGCAATGGGCGTGAGTGGTGGACTATTCCGTTATTTGGCTGCTTTCATTCAATGCTGTAGTTGACTTTTTCGCCAATTGTAGATTTGACTGCAGGAGTAAGCTTCATGCTGTCGGAGAACTTGAACCACTGAGATAATTCCTCTTTTCTAGGGCCGGAGTCAGCAGGAGTCGGCTGTTTTCTCGCGGAGTCGAAGTGGAGCTCCAAGCTTCGAAGTTTCGACTTCACTAAAATCGGATTCGGAATTACCTCATTTTACTGGAATCGCATGTTATTGGTGAGCAATGCATAAAAAATGAGCATACTAATTGCAATCATTGACAGTGGAATTTCGGTTGAAAACTCACCATATGCTTATTCCCTAAACATGTAGTGAATTTTTAATCGAAATAAACCAGTGATCTCTTAATCGAAATCAACCAGTTGTTTCTTAACCGTTACTCTTTCGGAGACATTGCATTATCTGTTGTTTAGTGTTGATCTTAAAAGTTATCAATTTTCCACGCAAAAATATAATTGCACAACCTCAATAAATTTTACACTCAGTAAATACGGCATTGTTTCACAACCAGATAAGCATTGTTCAATATTAACAATATTTAGGGCATTGTTGACAATAAGTAGCAATATTTACTGCATCCATATCGTTCTTTGCACGAAAGTAAATACTAATAGCATCGCGTGTTCTGATCAGCTCATCTAATCTCTACATTGAAAAAATTATCTTTACTTATAGTTTCCGATAAAACGAGATAAAACGAGAACGTCAGCGAGAGGGAGTGATGTGGAGAGTTCGAGCTTATTTATGCCGTGAAGCATACGATATCCATCGACGTGCCGCCACCGATACTATCAGAAACTATGGTTAGTGCTTATTTAAGTTGATCGTTGTTGTGTTAATATATCCGTGATATCTGAACAAATCTTAAGGATCGATCAATCAGAGATATATGCAAATTTTTGAAAAGGTGATTTTCAACTGTCAAGTGAATTTGCGTTCGTCTCGGTTTGCTGCTCGCATTGGACTCAACTTTGATGAATTCTTAATTCAGCCATTTGTCTTTTGTTTCACTTTAACTTTGTTTATTTCTCCTTTGCTACTAAGTATTTAAGACTAAGGTTCTAGTTATGGTTGCAACTAAAATGGAACCTCAACTGGAACTACTGCAATCAAACATTGCTTCAATTTTTATTGTCGTTGCAATTTTGAGAGAATTTTGGAAGCATAATTGCTTCTATTTCCCTTACTTTCGAAGAAGATGAGTATGCATGGCTTACAAATTGCCAACTAATTTAAAATGATTTTTTTTTTTCGATTCGATATTTAAATGTAGCAATAAGGCATCGGATGTTTTATGTGGCGCCTGATTAGGGTTGTGCTATATGAAATTGTATAGTGTTTTTTCTCCATAATAGACTTTTCATTTTTTTTCTCGAATTTTAATTTTCTCAAACACCCAGACATTCAAGTTGATCGTTGTTGTGTTAATATATTCGTGATATCTGAACAAATCCTAAATATCACTCGATCAGAGATATTTGCAAATTTTTGAAAACATGATTTTCAACTGTCAACTGAATTTGCATTCGTCTTTATTTGCCGCTCGCATTACTCGATTTTGATGAATTCTTAATTCAGCCATTTGTATTCTAGTTTCAGTTTAATTTTGTTTATTTCTTCTTTGCTATTAAGTATTTAAGACTAATTTTCTAGTTAAATTTGCAACTCAATGTATTCAACTTATGAGAGAATTCGAGAAGCGTCATTTTCTTTTATTTCACTTATTTCCGAAGAAGATGAATATGCATGACTTACAGATTGCCATGCAGTTTAAAATCTTTTTTTTTCCATCCGATGCTTAAATGTAGCAATAAGGCATTCAATGTTCTATATGGCGCCTGATTAGGGCTGTGCTATACGAAATTATGTAGCTTTTTTCCATAGTGCTTTTAATCCTGGAAGAATGCAGACTTTTCGTCTTTTTTCTTGAAATTTTATTTTCTCGAAATCTCAAAAATTTCATTTCTCAAACATTTTTCTCAATTCTGAAATTAGATTCTTAAAGAATCTTTTTTTCCTCTTTATCGTCACTCAGCATTGGCAATAACATCAGTCTAATCCACTAAAGTAATATGCTTTTCGTTGCTAACACTTCAAAGTGGGGAACAGGCGCACTCAACTATTGCCCGTTTGCGTCTTTTTAATACCTGTCCTCTTAGCATATCCCTCATTATGAAAATATCTGCTTGCACATAGAATTTCTTTATTTTTCTGAAGTGATTTTTTTGGAATCAAATTTTTCTCATTTATATTGTTATATATTTATATGCAAATCAAATTTTGAAGTGATTTTTCGATATTTAAAGGCGAAAAAAACTTGGGCATATTTTTCATAAGTCGATTTTCTATAGGCACCGATGGGATGACAAGAATATCAATGTTTTATCGGAGATTTGTGTGAAATGACTGAGTTGATTAAGACATGGCGACATTATTTGCATAATTATTTTTTGCTGATAATTTATAAAACTGATTGGTCAGTTGAGGTGGATTTGAAAACGCATATTGTGCTAGCTTCTCTGGGGTGTATTCCCACTTGTTCTGTTCATTCGAATGCCTCTAATCCTTCTCATTGCATTTAAGCATGAAATATTTGCATAAGATTGAAATTTTTGTAGATGAAAATGTTTGCTTTACGAAGTAGTAACCAAATACTGTAGGCAAGTGGAGAACATTTCCAAACGACTGCTGCTGGACAATATTTCAATGAGCAAATAATTGACCTGCAGACACACAGATAGAGACACGACAGACGCAGACACCAGGAAGCCAATTATTTAATCAGCAAGTTAACGTTAAGGAAGAATAACATGAATTATTACTGAATTTCTATTACTATGATAATACATTGCGATGAAATATAAGAATCGTGGCAGCAGATGTTTAATGACGTCGTTCATGTTTTTATATCTTTAACTCCACTCATTTTTAAACTACAAATCATGGTATGAACACCAATGAAGTCTCTTTATTTGTTTTTGTTCTAGCTGAAACATAAATTCACCATAGATATTCAAGCATTGATGTATAAAAATGCATTTTAAAAAATTGAAATATTTTTTTCTAAGGCATTCGATAGAATGGAAGAAGGAAGAAGGGGATGAAGGCTCATAATTAAAAACTCCTACTTTTTTGCAAGCACCATTTTGATGCTGTTAGCTTTCAAATCGATTTACGGGACTTTTGGATCGATCTACGATAATTCTCAACAAGTAAACATAAGAGGTCATCTCCATGTAGGTGAAGATTATCAGATAATCAATAGGTAAAACAACAGGTAAATCAACAGGAAAAATGGTGAAGAATTCATTCTCTTTATGATCGAAATCCATTTTTTTCTTTTTTCTGCAACCTTTATGATGAAATTTTACGACCATCTAAGCAATTTAGAATTATTCATTGTGATATGAATTTTTTTTTCGATTGCTTGAGCAGACAGCATAACGTTTTAATGTTTACATTCCATATTGCTATCGAATGTATATTTCTTATTGTGGTACATTTATAAATTGTAGCGTTGTTTAGTGAGTGATGCATAAAACAAATATTTTTTTCATTTTTATTGACTCCGTTTGGAGTTGTTTTCTTTATTTTTCATTAATGACGTTATTTGTGAATTTTCTATTGCTTCTTTATTAAAAAAATTTTTTTCCATTAATAATATTAAAGAAGACTTCAATTTCTATTGATGTCATGTATAAATCATTTCGGAAAAAAACAAAAGAAACGATAGTGCAAATGGGAAAATTTTTTTCTTTTTTGTTTAGACCACTATGAAACATAATTTTCTCCTATTTAGGACGTTTCAGTTCTTTTTTTTTCAGTTTTTTTGATAAGATCCTGAAATAGATAGTCTCTGTTTGGTGCATTTTTCTTTTATTATCATTTGATGAAATATTTTATTAACGGTAACGATATTCTATAAACTTTATCATTTATGATCGCTTCATGAATCTTAAACAACATTTCTAGAATATTTTTTGATATTGTTTGCTTTGTTTTTTAATGTATTTCTCGAAATATTTCATTATATTTCACTTAGGATAGCGTTAATCAAACAGAGTGCACAATGCTTATACGTATAGCCGGAACATATATACATAACGCACTTCTGCTTGTTCACGGTTTACAATATAGGAGTTTTTTTACTTTGTAAAAAAAAGATGAATTTTAGTTTAAATAATTAAGCAAATTAGACCAACAGGTGTATTGTTAGAACTGTTATCTAACGAAATAGAGTAGCTTAGAAGTTCAATTCCATCTTCCATCGAATGGATCCATAAATTACCGAACACGTACCATGGTTGTTGTCCAGCACCAATTTTTCTCGGTTCATACCATTTGCCTTATCTCGTTAGAAAACGATTGCATAAATCATTGCAGCGGAAAATTTCTGATTGTTTAAATGCTTTAAAAAATCTTTTTTCCCACATTGTTTCATTCTTTGAAAAAGTTTATAAAAATTACCCTAGACGGTGCTTCATTTTTTCAGCAGCAATGATAGTTCTAAATTTTTTAAATTACCGATTAGTATAAAATTTTTTATATTATAGAAAAACCTAATATTTGTTTTATAAATTGAATCTGTGATTTTCATTTATTCAGTGTAGATTATTCCACGATGTTAAAATATTCTACTGAATATATTGTTAATGAAATAATCTATACTTATCGCACTTTGTTTTCAAAGTTGAAAACGAATAATTTTCAAAATTGTTTCCTTCGAAAATTTTTTCCTATTTTTTGTTTTTTCTTTTCTTCAGTTTCGAATGTAATTTTCAAATTTTTCAAATTTCAAATATTCAAGTCTCCTCTAACCATAGGCAAATTTTGCATTTATGTCTTCTCTTTACGTTCATCACCTTACGGTTGGCATCTTATTCAAATGAGTGGATATGTTAGTCGTCGTTACAATCAAATTGAAATGTAAATGATTGGCGATGAAGCAACGCTTAGATGTAAAGTTTAACATATCTCATATGTTTTTCATTAGCTCCGATTGTATTGACGACTTTCTAATATTGAAATTTTTTTTTTGGTATGAAGTGAATGTTTATTCCAAATTTTTCATTGAGAAATTGAGAAATGAAATTTTCATTGAGAAATGAAAATGAAAATATTGAGTTTCCGCTTTTTTAGCCGCAAAAATTTTTTCCGAGAGAAACTCGATGTGCATTTCCTTGCATTTTCAAGCTCTTTATGTCAGCAACACAATATTAAGCGCTAGGCTTTAAGCATTGCGACTGAGGAATTTTAAGCTTGGAAAAGTTTAAGCAAACATTTGACAAATTAAAGAGTCGATTCGTATAGGATAGTATAGGATATTAGATGGAGGAAGTTGTATATAGTAACATAGGTAGGGTTACGAGCGTTTAATCGTAGGAAATAGGATGAAATAATATAGTTCAAGCGATTTTAAAACAAAAATAGAATATTCATTTTGTAATGTTCTAGGGCATCTCATGGAAAGTACAGAGGAAACCAATGTAGTTTAGAAAAACGAACATCGAGAAACTGTAACTGTATATCCTCGTCAGTGCTTAGAACGACAACTGGCATCAGCTTTACAGCGATCCAAGTTGATAATTCTAAGTGGCTAGGTTCAAAGGCTTTTTCTATCAAAATAATTCAAACATTTACGTGCCGGGCAAATAAGTTTTATCCGTTGAATATCAGGTAAATAAATTCTCACATACTATAACAAAATCTTCACATCTAAGGTAGCTGATTTAGATGATTGCAAACGAGCCTGTTGGGCGTCTTTTCCGATCGTCTGTCTGAATGAAGCATTGGTTGGTCACTTTTTTTGAGCGATGAATCCTGGAAAAAATTTGAAGTATTAGTGGCCGGTCAAAAATCTATTCGAATTCAGGAGGGAAAGAGAGAGAAACTATTGGTAGATAATCGTTTGAAACTTCAACACACCTTTGTTGGCGTCTAAATTTTCAAATTTGGCACTATTTTCAAATCGCCAGTTGTCCAAATTAGGGTTTCTGGTGTTTTGCGAATCCTTGATAGCTTTCTTCGTAACTCTACCCTTCATTAGGAATTTCTACTTATTGCTATGGTTGTAGAGAGTATGAATATTGAAGTGAAATGAGAAGGCAGTGCACTTGTTTGGGTTATACCGAAGTCCTAAAACGAATTCCGCTTTGTGTTTGCGCTTTCAGGATTTCGTTGAATTTTATTTTCAACATTCTGGAATTGCCAGCGTTTTTAGAGCTTAGCTTCTGACTCCGATTTTTAAAAACTTTTTCGGCACAAATGGAACACTCCCAATAACCCTTAATCAATTTTTGTATGATCTGGACTGCTTGAAAATTGGGCTGAAATTATTGGATTTTATAAATTATGCGTGAAATATAAAATTATCGAATGTAATATGTTTGTCACTATAAGAATGTTAAGCATAAATCGATGCCGATACGTCTACTGGCAAGCTTAGGACACATAAGAATAAGGAGACATTCTTAAATCGTTCACATAATGCACCTGTTTTTTTATTTCTAATCGCTAAAAAACAAAAAAAAATGTTGTAACTATCCATTTTAAATAATCTGTAATCAAACGAAAATTTAAGGAGGAAAATTTTATATTGCTATGGTGATATCATTTCGTTTGTGTAGTTTCTATATTATATATATTATATTTTAGTACGACATTGTGCAAAATTGAAAACACATCAATGTATTTCAAATTTTTTGTTGTCGCTTGGCGATTAGCTATTGATGGATGATTGAAAATTGCACTGATAGAGCTAAGTTTAGTCCAATTGAGTGTAAAAAAAACTGACAACAAAAATGCGCCCGTCGTCAAGCGTTTTTTTTTTCTATGAACTTCAGGTTTGTTTGCATAATATTGCTAAACATATTCGTAAGTAGAGAAACATGTGTTAAAAAAGTTGGCGCGATATGTGTTTTCGCAAGCGTTATCGGATCAGTTAGTTGCATCAATTATTTGAGAAAAAAAAAAGGTAAAAAGCACCTATAAAATTTGTTTATATTTAAGCAATTTTTCACTCTTATACAAATAAATCTACAAAAGATTCATTTTTTATTTTTGTGACTCAGTGCAAAGGTGCATGCAAATTTTTATGCGCCTTGATGAATCAACTTGAAAATGAGTTAGGAGATTACACTATAGTAACACGTCCTGTCTATCGGATTTCCTAGTTATAGGTTTATTAATTTTTGAGTTGAAACAGTCGTGCTAATAGACATACACACATATGTGCAGACAAGAAAAAGTTGTAATGCGCATTGCGAATATAAACTTGTATGAATACACAGAGGCGAAATTTTGGCCATATTTTTGTAGCGTCAGTAATCTAGATTCGCATAATCCATTCCCTCTTCTCCCTTCCCACATTATGTGCTTTCCCGTTTCGATTTTGATGAGGTCTTTAAATAATATTGGCGTGCTTTAACCTCTCTTTATGATGACATTTTGGCACATCATATCGTAGTTAGCACTAACAGCGCTTATGTAAGAGAGGATTGAAACATATGTGCTGAACATGGTCAAAGAGAATCGCTGGCGGCATACTACTTTGACCACATAGGATGCCAACACCTAGTTGAATATAGCATCTCAACGGAAAAGTAATAAAATATCATTGTTCAGCTTTATATTTCAGTTAGCAATAAAAAAATTTTTCAAGTAGGTGTTTAGAAAGAATTTAAAGATTTTGAAATGATTCTCAATTTGCGAACGCGTGAAATCATCATACTATAATGTAAATAACCTAGAATACAGGTGCATAGCAGCATCAATGTATCCATAGCTTCTTAAATAGAAGAGTGATAAAGGAATGTTCTGCGATGCTTGTGTAGTTCGTTCTCTAGTATGAAGCATTATTTCCTCATATTGGAAATCAGCATAAACTATATTAAGAGAAAATTTTTTATAGAAACAGAAATGTCAGTTGAATCACTCGGATTCCTTAAATTATGAAATAGGAATCTATGTTCGCTAATATCATCGAATTTTGAAGTATAAATTCTTTTTTTTTCTTAAAGAAAAGTTTCTATAAAATTGCTAACAAATAATGCCGCACTACGCGTTAAAAAAAATAATAAAAACTTGATTTCACTTTGCAAAAATTAAAGCAAATGGGAAAACGCAGCAATGGAATTGGCGTGATGTGTTCATTTTTGTTCAACGAAACCCCTCACTTATAGAATTGCTTAAAATTCAAGTAAATATAGTCATACCTCACTTTGCGTTGGCGTTTGCAATTGATGGATATTCAATCTTTTATTAAAAAATCATTTTTATAGATCAACTATGATAGCCTTTGAGAGAATAGGAAGAATTCAAGTTCGTTGGAATGAATGCAAACTAAAATAAGCATTAACCGACTTTATGCAAATATCAATTTCTCGATATGATATTCTCTAAATTCATTTCAATGAATTTTCTTAAAGTTTCAAAAAAAAATTTCGCAGTTAAAATGTATTCGACATATATACTCATCGAAACCTTGCATTTTAATAATAGCAATAAAAAGTTCTCGAATAAATCCTCCTAAATTTTACCATTTATAATCTTTTCGTATCAGAAAATCTATGCGCATTTATTTGAAAAGCAAAAAGCAAAAAGCAGAAAAAAAGAAACAAGCCATAAAGAGGAAATGAAAAGGTGGCGAATTGAAAGACCTTCAAAAAAGTAACAACTAGAAAAAATTTGCTAACTTTCATCAAAAAGTGGAATATTTTCTATTGATAATTGATGTAATTTCGCTAAAATTTTGAAATTTTAAGAAAAATATTGAAAATTTGTAAAAAAAAAAAGAAGAAATGAAGTTGAACGCAATCACAAATTTAACGCATCGTCATCATGATCGTTTATTGTGCGCTAATTTCAAAAAGAACAATTTTCGTTTCGTTTTTTTTTTCCGCTCTCTGAGGGAGAAATACCGCCCCACACAAATTAGTCGTTAATTGTGCTCTTATTTTATCGAGTCTAATTCAAAAAATTACAGTTTTCAAGCAATTTGTGCTAATTTACGAGTTTCACTATAAAATAACTCATTGTTGATTGCCATGATTTGTGCCTCCCACTCCGCTGTGAATTGTATTCACAGTCGTCTCGTTCCAGTTCAATACGTCACATTTATTTCTTCCACAGAATTGCAATTGCAATTTCAGCAATATTTATGCACAAATTTGCAAAGCTGTCTGCATGGACAACGTTGATTTCTGATGTGAACGGTGATATCTTTATGCTTCAACAAATAAACATATTTCATTTCTAAAAACATTTTAAATTGAGAAAATCCCACATTGATCTTCCTAATGAATTATTTTAGGCTAACTGCGCATTACCTATTACCATCTAGATCGTTCTGGAAGGAATTTTGATGCTTTGGGAAATAGAACTTAGGGAACTCTCCATCCACTCCCCATTCCTCTCACCCCTCATCCTCCTTACCACTTCCCTTCCATCTCTCCTTTGCTTTGCAATGAACCGACCAATGCCGAAGTGTTTGTGCTTCGTTACCTTCAAAAGATAAGCGAGTGAACAATTCTCGTCAAATGTAAAAGTTAATCCCTTCACCTATAATCAAAATCTTACGGGATGTTTTGGCGCTTTAAAATGCGTTGATTTATCATGGAATATTGCTAGCAAAATAAGCTTCATTTTTGTCCATTTATTTAGTTTTTTTT
>JAAVTS010002111.1:0-19790 GCA_022845575.1 Baylisascaris ailuri | reverse complement strand
TAAGGTTCTATGCTATCGTTATGGAAAATGAATTTACCACCACTTCAACCAGAAACCAAAATTTCAATCGATTTTTACCGACAGAAAATATTGGTCGGTTAATTTTTTTGGTTATAACCGAATTACGGTTCCACCAGATGCCTTGTTGGATAAAGGTTGTTGGATAGAGCCTTCATTATTAAGTTTGCTAACAAGTTCGATAAATATTAATTTCGCATTGATGATAAATTCTAAGAATTACTCTTCCCTAGAGGCACCGAAATTCCATCAAAAGCCATACTTCAATTCTTAGCAAATACGACCGTTCTAATCGGCCCATCATTTTTGTATATCCACTTTGATGCATATATTTAAATGACTGTCGGAACGATTAAATCTATAGGTATGTCTAATTAATACTGTTAAGGGTATGTTCTTCACGACACAGCTAAATGTTATGTTAAGATCACATACAGCAGGTAACCGACCTCATCTCTTATCAATCTCTGTACGGCATTACTCTTACATGACTAGCAACTTCCTTTTCACTACGTTTGACTTTTGAACGTTTGTCTCTTTAGCTTTTTCTTAGATTTTATTATTTTCAGTTGAAATACTTTCTTTAATTTTCATCTCCTATCAAATTGTCTATATAAAAATATTTCTCTTTGCTTGTATTTTTTCTTATTCTCGCTTTTTTTTTCTCTTTTTAATTGAATTTGTGTTCGTGTTTTCAGGTTAAAATTTGCATGGATTTTTGTCGTTTATTGTCTTCAGACTTATTAATGTCCATACAAACAGTTTCAAGCATTGAAAAGCTATTGCACTGCATTAGTTTTATGACGTAACAGCAATACAATGAACTTTATGCCAAAAAGTTTGTTTCCTATCGCAATCACTCTCTTCCCGTCCCCTTACTCCCATCCCTCATCTAGCTCTCATGTTTAATTTTGAAAAGTCATTGTAGTCAATCATGTCACTCTCTTATTCAATATTGAACGAGCACCCTTCGCAACGGGAATTATAAGCATGAAATCCGCGATGGTGACCTGATACTTTGACCGCACTCAAACTTATAGTTTTCCAATTGATTTGAAAGCAGTTTTGAATAATATTTTACCAATATTCATTATAAAATGCCTGAAAAAACATTAAACATAAATTGCCTCATTATTTGATATTCTAAAACACTGACAATTTGTCGGATATGAATATGTAAATTTAAATTAACTTTAAACAAAAGTAACAAGGCTATAGAAATAAGTAATAGAATAAAAGTTGAAGATAATGTGGCAAAATTAGTGGGACGGTCTACGATGCACGAAGACCAGCCGCATAGATGAGCCGGATGGTTGGGCGGCTGTTCCGCTGTTTGTGTGTGTGTGTATGCGTGCCTGTTCGGAGTCGACATCCTATGCTCAAGTTGTGCGATGTTTCGAGAGATGAAGTGGATAGCCTCTTTACAGCTGCTTCGTATTGTGCGTTGCTCCCACTCTCTGTCTCTCTCTCTCTCTCTCTCTCTCTCTCTCTCTCTCTCTCTCTCTCTCTCTCTCTCTCTCTCTCTCTCTCTCTCTCTCTCTCTCTCTCTCTCTCTCTCTCTCTCTCTCTCTCTCTCTCTCTCTCTCTCTCTCTCTCTCTCTCTCTCTCTCTCTCTCTCTCTCTCTCTCTCTCTCTCTCTCTCTCTCTCTCTCTCTCTCTCTCTCTCTCTCTCTCTCTCTCTCTCTCTCTCTCTCTCTCTCTCTCTCTCTCTCTCTCTCTCTCTCTCTCTCTCTCTCTCTCTCTCTCTCTCTCTCTCTCTCTCTCTCTGTGGCAATCACATCCAGCATCACCAACTTTATAGCGTGAGGTGATGCTTCATTCCTGGAGCATCACAATCATTTCAAGCATATCTATCAGTCTTTTTTGGGTATAATTCAAGCATAAGTTGTAACTTCCAGAGTTTGCTACTGAATACATTAAAGAGACAATTGCACCTTCGCTTGTGTTCAAGTCAACTCAAAATAATTCACTTCAATTCAATTCAGTACAAACTTATTGAGCCGAAAAAACATATTCATCGGTGAGGTCACACCGTTTATGGAATAGTTTCCAACGGTTGGGTTTAGGTTCTTTAATAAATATGCATATTCATAGCTATAATGGTAATCTTAACGTTAACGATGGTCATTTTTAATTCCCATAAAGCTTTGGTATTCACAGATATTTTTTGTAAATATTTTGAAAACACTGTAGTTGAAACCACTTGCTTATGTCCACATTTCAATTTTATTAATAAAAGATTTCATAAAAAGAGCAATGCAATAAAAATAATAGCAACTCGATCTATGGTTTTGAATATATCTTCTTTTTTTTTTTTTTTTTTTGAAGCAATGCGTGAAACACGATAATTCATTTGACTATCCCCTCATTAAAGAAGTTTCCTCTAAAATTTTTTGATTCCTTACGTTAAATAATCTGATCGAAATTGTGTTGAGAGGCAGAAAATGAAACATCTACTTTGTGTGGGGACTATATTTTCGGCATACAGTTGTTTCAAACCTTCACTTATTCTCCAACATTAGAATCCTTTCTTTTCGCATAGTAAATAAGTGTTTTTATAGGCTATTCAAACAAACTTAAATTCCGAATAGGTACGAAAAGTGCTGAATAAATAATCATAAATGGAGTGTGAGAGTATGGCTTTGAGGTAAAGCCGAGTTTTCTGACGTGACTTACATCATAGTTAAGAGGTCATTGGTATGAGGAGATAAAGAAAATGCACATATTTAAATACAGGTAAAATCACACCTGTAGGGAGAAGGAAAATGGAAGCATCTAAATATAAATGTAAATCACATCTACAATTAAAGCTACCACTCCAAACTATACCATCACTTTTGATCTGATTTAACAATTTATTTTTCTATGAATGCAATCGGCTGAACAAATATTCGTCCGAAAAAGTTTCTTTTATATCGCACACAACTGGCTTTAAAATGAAGTTGAATTTTATGCCACTTTTAGGCCTCAATAACTCGTACGAAGATCATGAATAATTAGGGAATTCGGGTTATACGGTTATATGGTTATATGGTAGACTATCACCTACACGATTATACGGTCGTAACTTTTATGATTCAGTAATTGAGGCAGTCGGACGGATGGACAGACAGACGTATATGCATACATACAGCCAAACAGACAGACAAATACGGACACATACATATGCAAAAATATGGCGTGGCGTGAAAAGGAGAAAATGGCAAAGAAATAAAAGTCATAGTGTTTTTGACACGTGCTACTCAATGCTGTGAAATATTTTTCCATTTGTGCATTAGCATGTCGAAAAATACCTCGAAATTAAATAAGACGAAATAGCTTCCAAACTCTTGTTTTTCTTTAGACTTGGCTTTTTTTTTCGACGCACGTGACATATTATGCGGCATGACGTCATCTGCACGTGAACTTTAGTACAAATAAGCAGGCTGCTCAAGATCAAAAATCGTCTTTCACAGTATCTCATCAACAACGCCCACGCAATACGCATTCCCGAATTTTTTTTTTTTTCAACAGAAGCAACTCTCCTTTTCACTATTCGAAGTTTTTCTTTTCAGCGATTCTGCCTTAATTTCTTAAATCTTTCGGAAGCATTTTAAGGGGATATTATACCTGAATATTAATATTTATGTGTATCTATGTTAACATTTATGTATATGCATATGTTTATTTGCATATTAGCTTCAACCTGAAATTGAAAATGCAACCATGATGAAATTCCACTTATCTCTACCGTTTAGAAATTTTAATAGTCAAATGCATTATGATGTCCACATCACAAAATTTTTCTCGTATTAATTAGATTCAAACCATATAAGAACTTTTTTTTGAGCTATCTATCAGGTTATATTCACAGAAAATTACATAATAAGCTATCCTGGCATTATCTTTAGATGCACCGCCAACCGGTTGGCATGAAATTTTGAAATTTAAAATATATAATTAACTAGTTTCATTGCTTAGATTTTCCACTCATTTGTCGTCCTATATGCAATAATGGCTGTCTGAGATTATTTCTGATTCTGATAGAGCCTTCAATGCTCTTTCAAATGTGTTCAAATCCGTTTTTCCAACCTCGTTTTCTTACTGTATATTTCCACATTTATTGCCACGATTTATTTCCGAGTGACCAGTACAGCGTCGGTCGCTGCAGACGAGCGCAGTCTCTCTCCGTCTCTCTATCGCGCCTGCGCTTTTGGCTAAATCCACCCACACTTGTTTGATGTGCCGATATGCGCTATTAAGTTTTCGCGCACTATCTTCTCGATTTTCGCGCGCTATTTTCTCGATAATATTGCTTAGACACGACGGTACACTTCTAGTGTTTGAGGTTTTCGTCTCTCGTGCGGTCGTCTGTGGTTCTGGTCTTTGGGTGTTGCGGGTGAGTGGTTGTTTAAACGTATGATCGAAAGTCTATAGTTGTTTTGATGGTTGAATTCCAATACGTTTGGTTAGTGGTTGTTTAATGATAAGTGAACTTCAACTATGAGATCTATATAAGTATCGCACCGGTCCCTATACGTCATGTAAGCAGGACGTTTTCCGGGGCTACCGGAAATTTGAGGTGTTGCCTTTCACTTTTATATTCGGAATTGCTCATAATATTAAGATTATTTTAGGTTGACTCTCGTTTTTTGGTAGGATATAAGGCGATGCATCCTTCATGCTATTCTATGGCTTGATTTCGATAGCTTGGCACTTATTTTAGGCGGTTATTATTTTTTAAAGGATTAGGACATGTGATCTAAGTGAATAGTTGTTCAAGTTTGTGACTTTGATATTTGGTCCGGATTACATCTAATGCTGGGCTCAATGACGATTGAATCCTAAGCTCAGACAGGGTTTAACTCGTAATCCATGTGTAGGCTAAACTCACTTGGCTTGAGGCAGGTCATCTAACCTAAGCCAGAAGCAAATTCAACTCGACATCACATGATCATGAGTTTGTGACGTTTTCTCACGTCCAGCTTCAAGTTGTTTCAGTTTTGGATTACGCATGGGAACTCGCAGTGTTGAAGCAGTTATCCGCTTGCTTAAGCCGCATTGCGATTCTATTTTGTCGTTGGGACGCGCTGTGTGTTTATTCATATCTTTTAATAAGCTGTTATCACTTATATCGAGTAGCGCGACTTCGCAGAAAGGTTCTCCGAAACTGTACTATCGGACAGGTTGAGCGGCGTTGGAAGCATACCTAGTCTCTATCGGAGCCTTCCTTCCTACTCGTTTGTCTGCTTGCAGAAGCCACTGACGTATAGCCTAAGCAATTAGAAAAATTTGCAGAGAATACGTTAAAATCCTATCCTTTTTCCTTGCGGCAATGAAACTTCCCGCTTATTTTCAGTCTCGCAGCAGCGACCATGGAATTTCCCCATCCACTAGAGCCTTATGTTGCGCGTAACTCGTTCGGAAGCCTTTGCTCTGCCTGGGCAACATCACTGCTATTTTGGAAGGAGGTATTATTTAACAGACAGAACCGATCAGGTAGACAAATTTATAGGAGAAAACCACGACAAAGAGTGCACAATACGCATGAAATGTGTTGAATCAATTCAAAAAGATGGAGTAACTCAGCTGCTCTTTGCTACGATAGAGTTGAAAAAAAGCAGCGACAACATTGAAGTAGTGATTCGGATACGAGGCATCGGCCAACAATGCAACTCCGGGAGGGAATTCGGAAGATCACCGCACCCTGTTTTCGCTGCTCCATTCGGTCTTCAATGCATCGTAAAAATTTTTCCGTCGGGACTGAGTCGTTCCTCATGACTCTGGTCTTTCGGCCGTCCGAAAACTCCCGTTCAACCCACAATTCCCCCTTCCTTGGGAGTGAGATGTTACTCTTGTTTCAAACTGCGCATGCAAGAGTTGAAGAAACAACAAGGCAGATCGTTCTTCACAAGCAGTGTTAACCACTACCGACGATAATTCCGAATTTTGACTGCAGGAATGTTTTCTAGGCGTTACCGAGATCACTTCAATTAACACTCGCACACTAAAGTGAAAAACAAATTTCAAGCACTCAAGGTCGTAGGTCAAGCTTAGCCCCAGGTGCACTCGGGAAGGGCACCACGTTTGACCCCTAAATTACGTTAATACGGGTGAAGTTCGGCCCCAGCCACACAAACTGCTCCAACCCCTGCAAGGCCAGTCACAGTCGGAAACAACTTAATCCACTCCTGAGCCCACCTAACAAGAAATTCTGATCCAAATTTTTGCACAAGCGAAAAAGGATTGTGAATAAGAATCGAGGTTGAGCCTGCTATGAAAGTTAACCAGGCCAGGAGAGAAGAATCTGATGGAGTGCAACCATCGCTCAGTGGCATTTATCGTTTAGACCTTCGAAGCAGTTCCATCGTCGGCCCTTCAATGTTCTTTGTCGCCGAGATTTCAACCCCATCCTACCTCAGATCCTAGTGATTATGAGGTTAGTCGAAGCACGAAAACTTCAGCACTTAAGTAATGTAACCACTAACCCTCAAGTCCAGAAAAAAGGAATGATTCCATTCTTGGCTGCATTCGTTGCATTGGTACTCAATTCCTAATGGCCGTAACATAACATGAAACATACTGAGTCGAATTATTAAGTAACCGGATTAGAGTCCCAATAACACTATCGGTGCATTACTTGTCGCAAAAAGTTGTGAATAACTTGAAAAAAAAAAACACAACAAAGAAAATCCTTCCACAACGATTCCACTCTCAAAAATTAGTGTCGCTTCGACAGCCAAATTATGCTGAGTCCATTAACGCTGTGCTAAGATTTCCAAATGATCAACCAACTAAACTAGAAATTCATTAAAGCACAAGCATATGTATAACATTCTTTATGAAAACCCCAAAAATTCATTGAAAAACAATATTTCGCCTTTTCCTCTTCCGATATAACAAGTTCGAGGCACTCTCGGTAATACAACTTCCTCATCGTCTCCTATTAAACCAAGAAACTATAGACAATGAGATCAAAATCTTGATAACCCTCCGGCTCTCTGATCCTGACTAAATCTTGTTGGCCATCAGATTACCCAACAAGTTCAGCATCGAAGCGTTCACAACTGTTGCAGGCATAGAATTTTATACCTTAGTATCTCCCACGCCATCCTCCCCATTCGTCACGCCGTCTGTCGCGAGGCGATCGATCCCTATAGTATCGACCACCACCACCAATGCGGCCACCAAACTCCTTCCTTGCACTTGGGTAGTGACCTGCCTCATCGGCGTAACGTCCTCTGCAAATTCCATGCACTTAAAACCGAAAATTCCGCAAAAAAGTGAGAAAACATATTCAAGTGTAGTTTAAAGATGAGCAAAATAACTGAAATCTATTCTTGAAGATAAGATCAGAAGGCAGTAATCTCCACCTATGGATATTACGAAGTCAACTGCAACAGGTTTAAGCGAATCTTACTAACACGTCCATTTCCTGGCAGGACATTTACCATCCTCATCTAAATTTAAGGGCCAACTTTACATACTAATCAAACTGTACTTATTCTTGTGCCTCAACAATAAACCCATCGGCCTTTGTTATTTTTTTTCCTTCTCTATGAACTACTAATTGTATAATCAGTGTCCCTTATCTACGCCACCTGTGCAATTCGCAATCTTCCAGGCACTCGGGAAAGCCGTATACGCTTCTCGTCTATGCTCGTTTTTTATGACGTCTGCCTTCATTGGCCTTGGTAATGTCTGTTTTAAAAAGCTATCCACTTGGTTAACCTCTGTGCTTACTGCCCCACCTTCCTCACTACTTCCGAGCGGTCCCAGCAAAACTTCTTGCCACCCTCTTTCGTTAAGCCAAGTAATCTGAATATTAGCCGCCATTTTTTATTTCTTCTCCTTGATCATTCCTTATTCTTACTACTTATACAGTGCACAGCATGCCCCCATCCCCCTTCCTCCATCTGTAGTGTAGCAATCACTCGCACGAAGGCAGCGTACCACTTCCTAAGCCATTAGACTACATTTGAAAAATGAACCATACATTCACAAGCAAAACTAATGATGCTAATGAGCTAAACTTGATCCGAAATGACCCGCGGGCAAGGAACGACCTCTCAGCTTCTCACTTCACTTCACTCACTCTTCCAAGTTTTTTTGGTGCGCATCGGAACTCATTTTCTCTATCGATGATGGCCGCAAACATTTCGATAACGACCCGGACGAAACTTTACAATTTCAAAGAGCACAAACCTCCGACCATAGAGTCTGTCTCCCAATTCAGGACTAATTGCTTTTAAATGCATGAAGTTACAGAATCCACCCTTCGAGCATGTTGTCACTTCATGCTGTCTGCATCTTGCCTCACGAAAATCGGTTACCGGCGAAAGCTCCGCATAGATTGGTTGCCCGTTGAACCTAAAAAAAGACTGAATTTAGACACTCAGAAAATTCAATTATTCGCATTCCAATCTTTTTCAAACAACAATTTCCCCAATAAAATACGCACACAAAATACCAGCTCATATTTTTAGAACATTTTTTTGTGCCTCTCAGATAAAAATTGAAACGACTGGTTAGGATGCGAAAATTGTATATCAAATTCATAAATCCATGAAGTGAATAAAGAATTTTTCAAAGAGATGAACAAAATATTACAAAATAAAAAGTATAACATATAAGTTTTATCCAGTGAAAGTAAGAAATAACAAATGCAAAGAATTGGCTGCAAACGCAAGATCAGTGTTGGAAAAGAAAGAAATGGAACTATTCAGTTCCGATTTTTACGGCATTTTTTTTTGCAATTAAAAAAAAACAGTTTAGAAAAAAATATATTGTGCATATAAAATACGATATAGAATAATAAATGAAAGCCTCTATTTTCAACTAACAACACAATTATCTAAGTATGCATATTAAATATTTTTTAAAACATCTTAAAAACTTTCAATCAATATTTCAAAGTGTTCCGGAATTTTTGATGAATTCGAATTTTCAAAAAGTTCTGCAAAAAAACCTCCCAAAAAAAGAACCTTCTTCTCCACACTGATCGTTTATAAAAGAGTGAGAAAAAAAAATCATTTCAATAATAGAGCCTAACTCTGCCAACCAATTACCTTTTATATGATCGACATCGCATTGACAACTCATGAAATATCTGAACAGATAATTTTTTAGGAATTTACTTAATTTATATTATTATCATATTAAAAAAGTTAATTAGAAATATTCACTCATAGAGTCGCTTTCTTCAAGGGATTAAAAATAAATCGTCATCTTTTTCAGCAAATATGTGAGAAAATATCCTTTAACCTCAATACGTCTTTAGAAACTTCCTTTCACGAAATGCGAAAAAAAAAAATTAAACAAATTAAATATGAGGCAAAACATCTCCCAAAACAAAGCAGAAAGACCCTTTGACCCAATAACCGTTTCGTTTACACAGAAAAATCAGTTTTATTTCAAATCACGAAAAGACAGATTCCTTAAACAAATAAACGAATCCACATCAAATTTTCACCCCCACTCAAATTAACCTGCATATTTACACGGTACAAATTAGGTACTTTAGCAAAGCACTTTTCTCTCACATCTCTCCTCGTGAGATGTCAAAAAAAGTCAATCATTGCGACTCATCTAGCCGATTGCGGAGGACAGTTGAAGCAAAGTCGATCCGCCTCTATCGAATATCACGCAAAGAAGGATGCAATGGGTGGAGGAGGAGGGGGGGGGGACATTCCTATGCATACTATCATCACAACAGATTACGTTACACGGATGCAATCCGTACACGAAGAGTAATTTAGAAATATTGGCTAATGGCTACTTCTTCCCTACTCCCAATTTTTACAACAAAAAGAAAAGAAACTCCCAATTTTTACAATGAAAAGAAAAGAAACTCCCAATTTTTACAACAAAGGGAAAATAAACATAATAAGGCAACCGATATGGTACAATAATCTAAAACGAATTCAACACTTTCCACTAACTAAATTATTCGTTTTTTCTAAAGTGTGACGCATTGCTTTTAGAGAAGAATATATTCAAATCAAGCATTTAATTTAAATGACGATAGCGACCAGCACTTTTATTCACGAAAAAATCGCAGGTTTCTCGGCCCTACTCGGGTAGCCCTAAATATACCCCTTCAGGAAATTAAAATACCCCACTAAAACGCTCCCGAATTTCAATTTTTGCAGAAACATTACCAAAAATTAGCAAATTGTGCAAATGTAACTACAACTGGGTGTTCATACAAATTTCAATTAACTCATTACGAAGCACAGGTAACCGAAATAAGCTGAAACTGATTTCCAAAAAAACTCGTACACCTCTTCAATTAACCCTAACCATTGTTGCAAACCTCGCATAATGAGAAAAACTTTCAACTAGTTAACCTAGGCCCATAGGTTTCTTCAATAGACATTCAAACACTTAGAGTAAGCTTTCAGCAGGGAATGGGATTTTAAAAGAGAGCACGAGAAGACAGGCGTTTTTAATTTTTCCGAGCTCACTCTGACTGAGAGCAGATAAGGTTCAGCCGTTGCCTGTTTATATCAACACTTCTCTTTCTTGCAGCCCTTTCTTCTTGAGATTTCAGATATGTAAATGATAGCAATTAATCCACCCTTCATCCTCAAACGAGACAAATCCCCTCCTCACTTAATATTTTATGTTATTTGAAGGGTCGCATACGAAATGCTTCTGAAAAAAAAAAATCGCTTGACGAATTGCATAGGGCGCCATGTATCTAAAAGATTAGAGAGAGATCAGCGACGACGGCTATATTAAAGAGCGGTGAGGCCACACACTGCGGACGAACGGGGTGGCGCATCTGAACAAACCATGCGTCAATTAATGGGCATCTTTCATCGCTCAAAATGTCACAATATTTGCCACTATAAGAAATTGTACAAATATATCAAACCTTAGAATCATCTCCCCCTCTCAATTCTACAACCTCTGACACCATCACCACCTTCTCCTTGTATATTCTGCCCTGATCGGCCCAACTTATTTCCAAGACTAATTTAGTCCAATGGCGTAGAGCTCGTATTCACTACACTATTCAATAAACGTGCTCTATCGGCGATCCGTTAATGAAAAGAACAAGTAGCCTAAATGGTAAACTACCTTTGACAACCCGGTAAAAAGGCTATCGTGCGCAACGGACAATCATGACCTATCGTGTAAACAAAACATCCACTTCTACTCCCTACTCTATTCTACTCCAACCAATAAAGCTCAAACTTTCGTTGATACAAACGAGGATCTTTAATTTTAAACATATAAAAATAGTCTTTTAACAAAGCATCAAATTCTTTTGCTTTATAATCATAGTCTGTTAAAGTCCAGAATCAACTACTTCAAACATTTGAGCCAAATTAAGCAACCCATCGGGCTCAGTGCTCAAAAATAGTACAAGCATTTCACTAAAATTTAGATAGTTCCCTTATATTATAACATCTTTGCGTAGTAGGCCATAATAAAAGAATAGTATGCATCACACAACTTAGCGCTTATTCATCCATTAGCACATGTATGCTCTTTCAATCAAAAAATTATTAACTATGCAATCGTAATTAACAAACCATCTATTTTGAAGATCTTTAACCGCTTTCTCAGCATCCTCTTCTCGTACGAATTTCACGTAAACATTACCGATCATGTGCTCACCGATATTTTCACATACGTTCATTTCGTCGATCTCACCGTATTTCCTTTCTAATTCGGTGAATACCTAAAATAAACATTCCTATATCCTCTAAATAATCCAGAAAAATTCGACTCATATTTTTTCAGAATTTACTCCAAACCTTGATCCATTGAGGGAAAAGAGGGGTGGGTATGGTGGAGATGCACGAAAAGATTTCAAAAAAGACGATACCTTGTTTTCCCCGAAACTAAAATTGATTTCTTAATTTGACCAATAATAAAATGGTCAAAAAATGCACTTCGTTCAAAGTATTCATTGTTGTTTGCATTCATCATCTCCCTCTATTCAATATGAACGCTACAGCTATGCGTCTACTGAAATTTCAATACAATTGCGTTGCATCAATAACGACCCTCATACATCACAAATGATCGCTTTAAATGCAGTGTTGGACTTTCACAGGCACAATATCCCTCGACATAAGCCCATGGGCTTATAGAGTTCAATGCTTTCAAAATGGCAATATATACAAGCAATCATTAACAAACGAACTGATTAGCTAAGTGCACCTGAACTAATTGATGAGATAAAGAAGATGCATTACCTCTTCATAGAATTCATCGAAATATTTTTGCTCTTCCGGATCCTTCTTGCCCACTTCTGCAACGTTAATTATTTCAGTTAGAGGGCAAAAATATTACTCAAAACTAAACAGAATTGAAGCGAAAATATTGAAAATGCACAAAAAAAAGACAAATTTTTTGGCATATAATCCAAAATTAAAAGCGAAACAATATGTCACTTTTGGTGAAATTCGTTCAAGCTATAAGAAGCGCGATTTCGATACATTATATTGTTGAACAGCGAACGGAATCTATCGAATATTCGAAATATTAGACTTGAGGAAACTCCGATGGAGATTACTGGAGGAGAAAACAATGAAGGTACGAAGGAGAGGTTTCGTAAGCAACGGTAAACTGTCATCAGGACTTCCGAGACAAGATTATCAAAGGTACGAAAACCTGACTACAATAAGCAGCAATCAATACTTTTGAAAATATATGAAACCTTTTAAGACAAAATAATAAATAAACCTGAAATGAAGAGTATTTAACTTACTATCGAAAGCATCAGCTTGACGTACATCCACCACTGGATTGTGATAAAAGTTTTGCAGTAGAATGGTCGGCGAAAACGTTGGTCGATGATGAGTGCGTGAGCATTTATCACCGTGCCGACATGCTCCGATCTGTTGAAAATGATTTCATATGAGATTAGGGATCGGTCTTAGCAATGTTGGTGCAAAAACAGCAACATGAAGAATGCGATAGGCTCACGGGCTAGTGATCAATGCTTCAGGAATGACTTAAGTGAGGGAGATGGTGGGGGGGGGGGGGGGGGGAAGGGGCAGGAATAAATGAATGGTGCCACCGAAGATATACTTCAAAAACTTTCAAAGCTGACTGATGCAAAGTACGACCTATTGGTAGAGCAGAGAAGGGTATGAATGAATGATATCTGATATATGAGGGGGATGCTGGGAATGAGAGGGGGGAGGGGGGGTACAGAGGGGTTAGAGGATGAGCAGAAAATACCAGTGAAAATGGGAGAAGTGAAAAGACTGTTAACAAGAGAATTGTTGCCAAGAAAAACCTATAGGTTTACCTTGAAGTAAAACGAGCAGTTGACTTTATCCTTTTCGGTACCATAAATAGAGGCTAAATATTCAGCGCCAGAGAGATCCTCTGTTTGTTGATAGCCACGAGACATACGACGATCCATTATAACGTCTCAAATCTCAAAAATTCAATCAACGCATTTATATAAATGTTAATACGATAAGAACGACAGTAATGAGCTAAAGGAAAGCCCAACCACTTATAATAATTCAAACAAAATTGAAAAAAAGTAAAGTTGTGCATTTTTCTTTTTTCATCCTCTATTTGAAAGCGCTCAGTGCTCATTCAGTTTACATAATATAACAAATAGCAAACCTTTGTAAATATATATAAATACTATTCGAACGAAAGAAAGAGTGCCGAATGAAATTTTAAAAAAACATTTTAGTGGTTCGTGAGGTACGCAGATGGACACAATGAACCGATCCCACACCCATACTTTCAGAAGATAGTATAGCCAAGAAAAAACACGAAATGCGAAGGCTTTGGTAAATTGTTGCCCGAAGTGTGATATGCAGTAAGGAAAGAATACAGAAGAGCAGTAAGTTTTGTTGTAAAACTGGATCTTCAACACATATGGGTAAATAATTTCAACTACGCTATCTTACTAAATAGGTAGAACAATGACAGAAATATGAATAAATTGGCCATCACTTCTAACATGACAAGGTAAACACATACACCACACAACCGTCCCCCAGGATGACAAATTTGACAATGAGCATGGGATTTCATAACCACCATGAAAGATGCGACAGCCCAACCTTCAAGCAGAACGGAACACAACGCTAAAGGGCAGAATAGACAATTAAGAAAGCCGAATATGAACGCAACGCATGTGGCGCTCATCATACATTCTGTATCGATGCCAAAAGTGCACAGCGCGCCTGAAATAATCGTCTTAAGAGTAAAAACATTCGAAATATTTAGCAGTGGATTCATGTAGCACAATTCCAAGAGCAATTAGCAGTACTCTTTACTTATTCGGTAATAGAAATTGAATTTGTTGAACTGTCCAAATAGATGAGTGCAATTCTTTTAATACAAAAAAAGGATGTTTCACTGTACGATGAACGGTTAATTTCGTTTAATAATTACGATCAGTTAAATGAAATAATTATATTTTCCTTAGGCATATTCATCGGTCAACGTGTCTATGATGTGATTGCATTTATTTTATATTTCCGGTGCTTTGATATAATCGTACAGTTGATGTGGCAAGACATATGAGGCTGCTCTATGATATTATTTAACTTACCTGTTAAAACGTTTACCCACAATTTGCTAGAAACATTCAAGACCTTTAGATAGGTAAAAATAACGAAATATTAGTAAGATAGAATAAGTAGTAGCGTCATATGAAGTTAAAGATTTCCAACTATCCATTTATTGTAATTTCTATGTTCATGCTCTTATCACTATGTACACATCTTTGCTTGCTACATTTCTTTTGTTTCTTTCACGTTCTTATCCTTCTAGAATAGAATCTTAATCATCAAGTTTACTGCACTACCCGGCTGCAGTTTTTTTTTTTTAATTCTTGTAATGCGAAAACCTTGCAGATATTGATGTGAATCACATAATATTTTTCATGGGAATTACTTAACTCTTGTAATTTCGAGCAGCTGACGAATGCGTCAACATCATTCTATAGAATATGGAAGTCATAGGTGGAATCATACAATAGACGGTAAATTTTGAGGTCATCAACAAAAAGCCTGAGTGGTACTTAGGATGTTATTTGAAAAATTCTTAGCACATATGAGGAAAAAAAATAGGATCGAAGACACTTGTTTATAGGACACTACTAGGGATTGCCTATTGAGCGGAGTGACTACCTTCAATTCTTATTTAGAAAACTTCGTCCACATACGAATGCTTTTAGCCAGTTCATATAAGAGCCGACAACGCTATATTTTTCTAATTTCATACGAAGATTTTCGTACATGCAGAATGCTTTAGCGTTTTTAGCACATACCTTAAGTTTTTCATTGTTTTTTGCAAGTTTTACACAGTGGATTCGATAATGCCTAGAATATATTAAGAGGCCATCTAAGCCATTCTTCTTATAGCGGTCCAACCAAACAAATTTTTTTTTGTCTTCAGGCGCTGAAGGTGTAGTGGAAGTCGCCAAACCTGAGTAGGGCTTATCTTCGTGCAAAATTTGCATGGAAGCTTGGATAGTAGTTTTTCGAATGAATCGATCGAAATATAGTTAAGTGCAAATATGTAAATATAATAAATGAAGACAAAATTAAAATGTTTTATTGTGAATATAAACCAGCGAACCGTTAAAGAATTGCAATATGAAATCAGCAAATGAAGAGCTTTATGAAGCGTTTGATAGATTCTCGTTTTGTGTCCATTGAATTTGCAATTAGTTGAAATATTCCATACCGCTATGATTTGTTATCACTTGTGGGTGTTTCTTCAACCAATCCTTAACAACAAATATAACAACGCAGCAATATCTTTCCGCATATATAATAAATAAAATGAAATTATTGAAAAAAAGTTGTTTTTTTTCGAACTTTAAGAATAAAAATATTTTCTGGGCAAATAGATTTAATCAACATAAATTGTTTTCTATCTCTAAAATTCATAACGGTGAAAATATTCTTCAAAAGAAAAGAGAGGATTGATATCAATTAATAGGAGAGTTAATTAAGGATACTAATGCAATTTGCAATTATTAGATGAGTTATAAAATTCAAATCTGCGTAGAGAAATATCTACGAGTATGTAAGAAAAAAAAATGCCATAAAAATTAGTTTCACCGTAATGAAATTCCTTCTCTTTCATGGATCTAAAAGGTAAACCTGTCGTTATCGGCATCTAAAGTCGAATTTATTGCGTAATTTTGCAAACTTCATCAACATAAGTGCATATACGAAAAATGGTAAAACAATAGTGATATTATTGAAAACGTTACTATAATTAATAAAAAGCATTGCGTTCAATTTGCGGATCAATCTGCAAGATCACGGTTTATATTCTCAAAATTGATATACGAAGAAGAGAATTCCAGCTCAAGATTCGTGGTCATACTCAAGTTTATGCTCAAGTTTATGCTCAAGTTTATGCTCAAGTTTATATCATTACACATTTCTTACTTCATTGGAGAGCAATCATGCGAATAATCGATGAATTTAATGAATCCATAATAATGTCGCATTTTGAATCCGTTTTTTATTATCACTGTGAAGGATTACTTTATCAATGATAAGAATAGTTGCCATATTTTCAAACCTTTTGTCTGTATAAAGCCGCCAATGCGTTTGTATTCAAGACGAGAAATTTCACCCAAAATAATGGCAACAATGATCGAATTATCTGCTTTGAAGTGATACAATTCGNGTTTGTATTCAAGACGAGAAATTTCACCCAAAATAATGGCAACAATGATCGAATTATCTGCTTTGAAGTGATACAATTCGCACTCTCAACAATAACCAATGGATGAACGCTCCTCTCAAAAATGCAATTATTTTAATTGCCATTATCCTAAAGTTTCCTCTTTTATTCCTTTCTCCTCTCTTTTTTCATTCCTCTCTCTTCCATACATAATTACTGCTGCATAATTGAAGTCTTCTGCGACAAGCTCTCAATATTTTCTACTGCTTGACTTCTTTATTCTATTTCATTCAATCCACAACTTGATCCCTTGCCATTTTCTGGATGTATTTCCCTATTGTGCCATTAACTTCATTTGAACGATATGCCACCGAGAATAAACAGTGCTTTGTTTACCACTTGATTAATATAATTGAACAAATTACTTGATAATCGCACCTGCGAATTTATTAATTTACCTGCGAGATATATAACATTATTATGCGTAAACTTTGCTTACGTTAGTATATCAGGCATTACAAACTCCTGAAGTGACCACTCTCGAGACATCTATTCTTCAACAGGAACTTTCAGGATGGTCAAGCATATTGGTTTGGTTGGATTGAAAATGAGAGCATTTACAAGCTCAACAAAACTTAGCAAAATTCTCAAAAAATTTTGGTGAAAGTTATAATCTCAGAGGCTCTATTCAATGAAATATTATACATACGAAAAAAATTTGATGTTTCTATGAAATTTTGAAAAGTGGTGCTACTGATATAAATCAGGTAAATAAAATCAAATCAGGTGTCATATAATCAGGTGGAAATCAGTAATTACCTACAAGTAAATAAAAAAACCAGTAAAAAACAAGCGAACGAAGTGATGAAGAAGAATGCATACCAACGAAACCTGCATGGAATAGAAGAGAGTATTTTTTGTGGAAAAACATTTACCTTTATTTATCAATTGGTATTAGCGAAAAATTTTTCTCAATTTTTCTCCACCATTTCTCAATCAGTTTAGATTCCCTTCTCTAACAAATTTTCAGAAGAGAGTCTCAGGAAGAAAGTGGGAAGGGACCTATAAGGTGCTCAGATAATACAAACAGACAAGAGAAAAAGCAGGTTTCTACGAAATATCGCAAGCAAAGTCACACAGATACCCAGGCTTTCGATATATCCCTTCGATCGATGTGAGTCAAATCGACACGAATAAAGCAGTCCCATTTACCAGTTGTATCGGCAAGAAAAATGCAATATCGTCTCTTACTTATGTCTTTAATTATCTCTTTGTTTTAAATAAGCTCTAGGTGTTATAATCACTTCGGCGCTTTGATTCATTAGACATTTTAGGCGTTTGTGAAAAGTGATTATCAAAAAATATATCCGGTTCGTTATTATCACTGAGTTGCAATTATGATATTCCTGCTCACATATGTCTTATTGTATGAAAGGGGCGATGGCAGTATTTCGGCAATGAAGCATCTCTACTTAAGGAAAGTGAAACATTGTCGCTGAAACCTAAATATGAATTGTGTGAATGATGACTTTTATTGCTCAAATGTTTATCATATTCGTTTCATGGTTGTAATGCTTACGAGATTTGGATTATTTGATTGACGCTCTGTTACCAATACTTTAATAACTGCTAGTTACTATATATTCCAATGAAGAAGAAGGAAGGGGGAAGAGGTAAGTTGACAGGAGAACGGGAGAAAACTAGAATGCTTGAAGTTCACATATCACTAGTCCTAACGTCATACAATTTCGACCAACTAAAGAAGGCGATGGGCGAACTTATAGAAAAAATGCGGCAATTGACTTGCAAAGAAAAATCTCTACAAGTAAATTTATGGCCAATAGCTAAACTCGGCAATTCTTATAAACAAATTTATCTATATAGGCACATGTGTAAAAATATGCGAAGAGTTGTGTAAATAACGAAGAATCAAGCATGGTAAGAAAGCATTCCTCAACAATAAAAGATTTTTACTGTTGGAAAAAAGTAGCGATGATTTTAAAAAGGTAATTCTTTCCTGAAAAAGTAATGGCAATAGTTCTCCATGGCTCAAAGATTTGGATGACCATCAAAAAATAGCGCATCATATTCAATTGGCGGAGATAGAATGGAAAATTCATAAATGGAACTGAACTGCTCTATAGGTAAGCCGAGCAGTAGCTCCGAAGACTACCGAAAGTAAAGAAGTTGGTATAGGAAGCCAGAATGATGTAGTTTGAATTTGTGGCAAAAATAGCTATCATAGAAAATTACGAGTTTACCAGAAATGACAAAATAGACGCCACAGGTTGGCAGAAAAAATAGAGACCTATCTGTAATGAGATTGAGTGATTCACAAAGAAATATTGCTATTTTCGGAAAGCAAAAGAAAAAAGGTGAAGGGCAGTATCGTTGACTTCAAAGCTCCAAAGGAAGGCCTTATCCTCGTCTGCAATTATCCATATATTGCTTCACTATGAATAACCACAATCACTTATACACACTGCTTTTTGTGGTAACTGTTCTGGACCATAAATACAGTACGTAGTTCGACGCTGTCCGTTCTAGATGTAAGAGCCACACACCTTCCATATTGGAGATCTCTCCTTCAATATATGATTCAAATGGTTTTCCACAATTCATCGATAGATATATATTCAAATGAATCCCAGTGAAAGGAAATTTAAATGATTTTCTATTCAGAATAAAAAATCTTACGTATAGCGATAATCTCACTGAAATATAGGAATATTTCTTTGGCCTACAGGAGTTAACATTCTGTAGGTGGACGCTAAGTTGGACAGATGATTAGTAATAATGAATTATTTATCACATATTAGATGCGAAATATATGAAATCTTCAAGAAAAAATATACTGCTATGCGGGTTTATTTGTTGACTTTTGAGGAGACCTTATGAGCGAGAATAATTACCATAATAAAAAAAAAAAAGATGAATGGCATGAGAGGTGATGAAAAATTTTGTGTAATGTTTGCATTAAGAGAAGAATGTTGATTGCCTATGTAGCACCATTGCGTTTTTACGACACCCAAAAACGATGCATTGAAGAACATCTTGGAGGTGCACACAGCTGACGAGAATATATGATTTTTTTTTTCTTGCAAAGATGTGTATGACCAATAAAATGCGAAAGAATAGAGAATCGAAGTTGA
>JAAVTS010002110.1:7960-34705 GCA_022845575.1 Baylisascaris ailuri | reverse complement strand
CAAGCAACAATGCTGTATAATGTCGAAAAAAGCCTTAAAACCTTCAAGTAGTCCTCGCCTCATCGAACGCGTCTTTCTCTAACAAGATTCCATAGGAAAAATTATAGATAATCGATCTTTACCAAAGAATTACAACGCCGTATTGCAATACAATTTTATTGCAATTGTAATGCATTGCATTGTTAAAACATAAAATTATATAGCACCAAATTGCAACGAAACCACTTAAATAATATTCGCATTTCCGATAACATACTACGAATCAGTGCATTAAACATAACTTTGTCGACACACACACACACACACACACACACACATTCAACGGAACAATAACCTGCATCTAATAAATATTGCAACTTTTGCAACAAAATGCAACATGCAATGTCTGCAATGCTACGTTTTCAAAATATGCAATTGCAAAATGGCAATTTTTGCAACAAAAAAAATTGAATTTATGCTAAACGCAGTTGTAATTTCACACAACAGCCTTTGCGTCTTTGAGGCATTACGCCATATTATCCATTTAAATGCATCTATCAACTCGAAACTAAGCTAGGATGCATCGCCGACTAACAAATCAAAAAAAAAAAAAAAAAAAAAACCATCAGTTCATGCTTCGACACCTGAGAGGTAGAGATTACCACCCTCAACCTGAGCTCGACCTCAAGCTAATTTGAATATAAACACCTGCCTTGTGGGAATCACGCAAAACAAAATAATACCACCAGATATTTATTTGAAGAGGTAAGGACTTATTTCAAAATCTACAACACTATCAGTCAAAATAAAAATGCAACAAACCAAATAAATAAATAATAAAATCATTCGCTTTGATTTCCTATTGAATAAAATTTCAACAATTTTGATACATCAACGAATATTTACGTATTCAACCATCGAGTCCTTATCTAGCAAAAATATAAATATACCTATTACTCAAATTTCTTCATTAAATGTAACTAATAAAAGTTCGAAAAAAAAATGAACTCTTTAAAATCAACAAAATTGGACGATAAATAAATTGAGGCAGAGGGTTTCCCCCGTTGAAAATAAATAGCACATCTGGGGTTAGAGACGAATGAAAATTGCAATCGGCTGGCGAGAAGTGGCATCAAGTCAATACGCGCAAAACGCGTCGCACAAACACGTAATGCGTAACGGAACATTTGTGTGCATGCGTTCACAAATGATGTGTGATGCATAACGCTTGCCAAGGTGAACATCTGGGAATGTGGGCAAGGTAAATGGAGAGGGAGAAGGAGGGGGAGGGGGGGGTAGAGGTAAAAAGGGTAACTGAACCACGATTAGGAGGTGAAGGTGGGGGGGGGGGGGGCAAAGGGAAAGGGGGAGGGGTTCGCATAACGCCGCATCACAAATACGCTACAACAATGAATGAATGCATCCTCTCGCATACACGTTATACAGTCAGTGCGTCGTCGTTGCTCATTGCTCGCGCATTCCATTCGATAGATAGAACGGCATTCTTCCCTCTCTCTCTCTGTCTTTGCAATCGCGTCACAATGCCGTACATTTTTGTCCCTTCTCAACTTATATTTTCTTTTTTTTTTTTGCTCACTTAGAACAAATAACATTTCAACGTTACGAGAAAAATTCGAATATATTCGGCAAAATTTTTGTAATTATTAATTACAGTAATTTTTTACAGTAATTCTTACACTTACAGACCCCCTCCCCTCGCCCCCCCCCCCTCTACAAGCTTGAATGCACATTTCTAACATTTAAAATCTTTAGCCTGGTTAATTCATACATCTTTTAGCCTTTTCGGTAGATCTTTTAGCCGATAGGTTGTCACATTCAATGGGCTCTATATCATATACGGATCGTCGGATCGTAGATGCCATTATTCGTGTCCCAACGTAGTTACTAACTTCCATCGTCAACCAACAATATTAGTGGCATTTCTTAACGATGCTCGAACGAGGTATTGCTTCTATACCTAAAAAAAAATGAAAGACGAGTCAAAAAATTATGCAATATGCAGCATTGCATTTGATTCTGAAACTTACAAACATATATAGAATATTTCCCATCATGAGGTACGCTTATCTCAACGACTCTTATTCCTTTGCGAAACCCCTTGTTGATGCTAACGTATAGCGAAAAGGCAAATATCAACTTGGGTAATATTTATTTCTACTAATTTATTAAGGGGTATATCATCGATCACTTAATTTTACAAGCGAATTTCGCTGAATCAATAAATTCCAAAAAATGGTGCATACAGAATGAACGAATTGTCGAAACACAAATATAAAGTTTCGGCAAATTAAGTTATAAATGAATGAAAATACACAAATATTATATCTTCCATACTTCTCCGCGAAAAATTTCCCATGAACTTAAACTTGAAAACTTCAAAAAAACCTGGGAAAAAAACTTCGAAAAAGAGGAAACGGCAGAGGGAAAAAAAAGGTGTAAACATTATACGCATTCGACATTGCATATATAAGCATTAATAATAAACAATTTACAGTTACTAGTAAACTGCTTAAAAAACGAATGCAATGTAACTTTCGAACCGATCGATAAACACTTTCAACAAACAATAAGCCTCCCATATAATTAACTCATCGAATGTCACATAGCTACTGCAAAATTACACCTAGCCTGATAATGCCTCTAAAATATTAACACAAGAAATACCGCCATAGGGCTTTCATAAAATCCTTTTTCCCCTTTCGGGTAAACAGATTTCTGTCAGGGCGGGTTTAACACCTTCAGTTTACCTGGAGGCTGGGCTAATTATGAAGTTCTGCCATATAGGCGAGGACCATAATGCACTACAGCATAAAACGCCTAAGAACACAAACACCAAACATCAAGAAAATGCCTCTATTGAAAATACAGTTTATTGGAGGTTACGCTTAATTTTCAACACCACTTTTGTTCGAATAAGAAAATAGCTTAAAGATTAGACCTATGGACCCGGCGGCTACAAATATTATCCACCCATAAACGACCATCACCTCAAAAACGGTAACCGCCGGTGAATCATTTTGTTCGAATCTCAAAAAAAAAGCCCCTTTTATATAGAGAGATTTCAGAATGCTTTTAATCTACTCCACCACTCAAGAAACATACTGCAACAATAAAATATTGCAATAATAATCAAACCACTATATATTGGGATATAATATAAAATACTTACATGACAGCAGAATTCCATAAACGGCTGGCTACGCATTGGAAAGTCGACTGATTTTACGCTCTTTAAGCATTCCCGCGACGTTTACTTCGACACCTTGAATTGGAGTATTAAAACGTGCAGCTTCCTGAAATTTCGTCAATGGGTTAAGTAAATATTAAAATTACCTGCTAATCTCACATGTAAAAAAACCAACAACCGACGATCTTATTTGTGCATCATTCATTATCACTAATAAGTTGAAACTTATCCAACTTTAACAGCGAATACTATTAAGAGATACCAATCCTTGCATAATAATTGCGAATCTCACTACGTATCGCTCTATTCGAATCAATGCAACTCGTGATCATATCATTGTCCCATGTAAACGTTATTCATTAATTCTAATATGAACGATTAGCGATTCTTTCTATCACCATATTAATACTCTCAATGGTGATGTCATTTAATGCAAAATTCAAGTTAATATGAATTTCCACTCTCACGGAATTTTCCCAATTCATATTCAATGAATATAACTATAACAACTTAGGCCAAATTTAGCGCACCTACTACTATTTAAGCTAAGTAATAAGAGGTTACTGAAGGCGACTGATGAAGAAATTATTACAGGTAACTGGTAGAAGTGAGCGCTAATACTATTAAAGCCATCTAAAACATAGAACCTCATATACATGGAAGCTACATAAAATCAGCCCATCAAAAGTTGAATAAATTTCGAAGAGTAAGTATCAATCAAGGAAATTCACTCACCTCAATCGCATTGACGAGTTCCACTTCCCATGGGCAACGAACAAACGAAGTAATACGGCACTTAAAACGACTACCAACACGTCCCACTCTACCTGCTCGATGGATATAGTCGACCATATGACGCGGGAAGTCATAATTAATCACATGGCTTAGCGAAGGTAAATCCAACCCTCTGAAATGTGCTACGAACCATATGCCACATATCTTTTCCTTATCACAATTCCCATAGTTTCTTAATTACCTATCAATCTACACAACTACTGCCGATCTTCATTCTGCCCATCCACATCATCCTCATACCTGTATGTTCAATTAGCACACCTTTAATAAGCCTCATCATCACTATAAACTTACCAAGAGCCCTCATTTAATAGGTCATTTCCTCACTCATTCACACTATTATAGATAAGAAAAAAGCCAATACAACCTATTAGCTACTTATTAATAACTAGTTTATGTACTATTATAACAACTACATAAAATCCATAGAGTGCATAAGTATACTATTTTCTTGAAGAAAGCCATCGGAATATGGTAATTTCCGGTCAACTTCTAAACAATCCAACATCTCTTCAAACAACGTAAATGACTGGTGATCCAATCTTCTCCAGGCATAATATCGTAGATTTGCGAGTCGATAAAAGGCAATATCACAGAATATCAAAAGGCTCGAGGCAATATCATAGAATCCCTTTAGTTTGTTTCTTCTCATTACTCGAAACTAACCCTAATCAACGTTCACACTAATAACATCAATGGGAAACTCTATGTCGTTCCGTCTTTAATATGTCCAGAAATATAAATCTTCGAATATTTTTTTAACAGAACTGTTATCTCTATCATAAAAATTTACCAACGAATAGCAAGAGTATATAACGTTCCAGATTTGCAAAAAAAAAAAAAAACAAAACAAAACAAAAAACATCATTTTCTCAAGTTTTCAGGTCAAATTTTCGAATTTTCAGATCATCTCCCAAATTTTATAGTTAATCGGTAGCAGTTTCCCGATAAGATAGGGAGAGGGAAATGGATCGAGTGGAGAGTGAATTTCCTCCAAAATATTTTGAGGATGAAGCGCAATATACGGCAAGGGCATTTTAATATAGAAAATCTATAAATAATTAGAGATACTCACCTAGCAGCACGATCAGTGGCGACGATTATACGAGAATTCCCAATCGATGAATCGTCGAATCTAGTTGCGCTTTTCGAAACACCTCCAAATTTAACACATTCGATGCCATGCGAATCAAGGCTTTCACTTACAAATTGCATCGTCTTCCCATCCTGCAGATAACATAAATAATGAAAGCACTATAGTTAATTAACTGGAAAGTGTACCACAGGGTGGCACAAAAAATTTTTTTTTTTTTTTTTTTTAAATAACTGGGCATAGTAGATGGGCAGTTGAATCGATTTTCAAGAAGACAATGAAAAAGCACATATTAATATACTCCATAAGAGTTGAATGTAATAGGCAAATATGCAAACTCCACTTATTACATCCGACAAAACAAGTGAACCCTTACTTGTTCTTATCAAATAAATAAAGTACCACATCTTTAAGAAATATGCCAGCTTCACTTAAAATTTCAGCATATTTCAAATATTGCAACAAAAAAAGAAAAACCTCTCTAAAAGAAAAGATACCATCATGCCTTAGAAAATAACAACTCTTATTTATATCAGCAGCATTATGGCATCCCCTCAAGCGTTAATATCTACTATTCTCATCAATTCAACTGCTAATTATTCAACGGAGTTCATTTATGCAGTAGATAAGATGAAATATTATCAGCATAAAAACACCAACAACAACAACATAAAAACATAAGCAAAAAGAAAACAAAACAAACAAAAGTAATTCGATAGATACCTTACAAAATATTAGTGTTTGTACTTCAGGTTTTGCTAGTTGGACACGTAAAATTTCCTCTAATATATTCAACTTGTCACGTTCTCGTGTTCGAATAAACTTCTGTTGCACATGCCTCATTAGTGTGTGCATATTCTTTGTCTGCACATAATATAAATGACATCCATCCACAATACCTTCAGCAAGTTCATGCAACTCAGGTGGACATGTAGCCGATGCGAATACAACGCGTACACCATCATCAATATTTGCTCCTATAATTGTATTTTATTATGCAAATAATTATCTCTTATCTATCATTTTATTACTAATACTAACAAATAAGCTCGTCATATACAGATTGCTCATAGGTTATAGCAATCACCCACCGTTGCATATACGATATTAGTGCCAAAATTTCTGAAAAAAAAATAATAAAAATATTCCCAAGTAGCTCATTTCCCCAGAATATAGGGTAGGATTCCCGATTGAAAACAGATAGCAAATTGGTGGATTTAATAAATGAGACAGCGTTGCGCTGCATATTCCAAAACGATGTTTCTATATAGAGTGCTGCACAAATAAAATCATCAAAAAATGTGATGGACGGCAAAGATACTATGCGCAAAAGAACATGTAGGTAGATTCAATATAACGATACAATGTGGACTAGATTCCACCAAAGGAATTTAAGTAGTTAACGCATACCGCAATGTTTTAATCTCTTCGGCATCATTGAAACATTGCTGCGTCGATTCTTTACCAATCTAATTACCCAATATAGAAGAGTACCAAAACTAAGCAAGTACTTGAGCCACAATAATCCACATTATGGAACCTATATATTAGCAATTAAAACTTGAATCCCATTAAATACGGACGGAGTCCTAAATTTGACTCCTAAATTTCAATAAAAATATGTTGTTCAATTAATTTATTTCATAATATATGCACAGACTAGATATTCATAACGCTTTAAGCATAAGCTCTACAACAAACAAAACAAACAGGAAAATAGTAAAACACATCGTTACTTTGGCCAAATATGCGCTTTTTACGTATTACTATTATAAGCGATAAATGAGTATAAAAAATCCATATCTAATAAAGAATCAACGTAAAGCTTCATTTAACTTTTACTGAATCATTTGGCTCTCTCTTACTCCTTAAGATTTCAAATAAAAACTTACAACTATTCGCTTAATATTTACATAAATTCAACAATAATTTTGCACTCAAAGATATTAGAGGACCTCTATTGCTGAGGTGATTCTCAGAGTAACGAATATTGAGCCGAGCAAGTATATCAGACATAACGTCCACAAAGCTATCGTCGAGTAGCATATCCGCTTCATCCACCACCAAATACCTCAATTCAGACGTATCCGATGAGCGCAGACAATCTCGCACCATACCGGCCGTTCCAATTAATATATCCCAATCCTGAAAAGATATACTCCTATACGCATTAATTTTCTCGGAGAAAAAAAAACCCATTTAATAAGTCTTGAATTCAGCTTTTCCAGGATTGAAGCGTGGATTGGATTTTGTAGGGGATCGAAAATATAAAAGAGACCGCATCCTATTCTAAAACGACGCAGTAAGTTAAGAAATATGCGGAGAAGAAGAGAAGCCAATGTTTATTAAGTGAAAAGTCCACTTGCACAAATACTGATGCAAGAATCTTCAAATATGTCAAAAATTAATAAAACATAGAAGAGATATTTAGAAATCAGTCCACAGAATCAGTCCTTGAAATCCGTCCCTCCATTAGTGGACATGGAAGCCCTCCAGTGGGATAAAAAATTCGGACAGAACCAATGAATGAGTTAGCATTACCCATGAACTTCCTTTAAGACAAATCAAACAGATCCACGAATTGAACCACATGCTTTATGTTATCTTACACAATTTGCTCAATAAGAGTCATTCATATAACCGCGAATGCGAATACCGTTTTGAGTGAGCTCCTACCTCTAAATTCCAGGTTTTTGGAATGACTCTCTCCTATCACATCCGCACACCTATCCGTAGCTCACTGCGACATTCGCAGCAAAAAAACATCGATCAAAAAGACGAACAAAATAAGTAGAACCAGCCGGCTTCAATCTTCACATACATCGTCGCATTTTCATATTAACAGATCATAAACGCATTATGGGCAAACATCCCTCAGCCTCCCCTCTCCCCCCCCCCCCCCCGGCATAGAACTACCCAAATGTGGACCCTATACAACATCCTCTCTTCTACTATAACAGAAAGTATAATCTTCTCCGATTTGCACTCATAATGAGACCACCCTCGCATAAAAGAGTTTCCTCTGCCTTACCGCACCTCTCTCTCCCTCGCATTCCCCTTCCCCTCCCCCCAAATACCAGTAGTTCACATAATATGAATTCAACGCCCCTCGATCGGCAAAAAACCTTTTAATTACTTCAGTAAAATATAGATAATGACTCTTACCAACCATCCCTTTGAACTTTCTTTATCAACATTGATGACTCCAATAAATGCAAAGAAAAGAACCTGTATGGTGATGGAACTGCCAACAGATCGTTCATTATCACTAACAATACGAATATTTGTCCCCTTAAGCAAATCGTCGAACATTCGCCTCGTTTGTACTCTCAGCTCACTGCTTAGCACAAGTACAACCACTGAAATTGTACTGATAATCGAATGATAAAAGAAAAATTCAATCACTGAACTTTCAATAAATATTCATAAATTATAGCAATAAACATTAAAACGTTTATGCAAATCACAGATCATATTCTACGCTATTATCAGTGTGATGCCAATTGTGTTTTACTACGACACAACACGACACGACAGACACAACACGACACGACAGACACAACACGACACGACAGACACAACACGACACGACAGACACAACACGACACGACAGACACAACACGACACGACAGACACAACACGACACGACAGACACAACACGACACGACAGACACAACACGACACGACAGACACAACACGACACGACAGACACAACACGACACGACAGACACAACACGACACGACAGACACAACACGACACGACAGACACAACACGACACGACAGACACAACACGACACGACAGACACAACACGACACGACAGACACAACACGACACGACAGACACAACACGACACGACAGACACAACACGACACGACAGACACAACACGACACGACAGACACAACACGACACGACAGACACAACACGACACGACAGACACAACACGACACGACAGACACAACACGACACGACAGACACAACACGACACGACAGACACAACACGACACGACAGACACAACACGACACGACAGACACAACACGACACGACAGACACAACACGACACGACAGACACAACACGACACGACAGACACAACACGACACGACAGACACAAAACGACACGACAGACATGACATACACGATACACCATGATACAACACAACAGACACGACGCAACATAACAACTACGATGCAATTAAGAATCATGAACGGTAATGATTAACACAACCACTCAAAGCGTACGTCAAAATCACTTTAAATCCGAATAAAATATTTCACCAATAATGAAAGTTCCCTAGGAATATTCACAGATGTTAACTATAGCATCACAGTGAAATTAGAAATTCTGCAGCAAATAAATCTACAACAAAAATATAAAAAACATAATAAAAAACAATGCCATTGGGGCAAAGGTCATCTTTAGAGATAATTAAAACTTAAAAGAATTTTCACTTTTTAAGTGAATTCGAGATAATAGAAACTCTTTTAATATATCGACCAGTCATCAATAAATAAATGTTCGCATATTTTTTAACCCCAATAAACTCTTGTAAATGGCTCGAAGAATATTATTATGGGAGTGAAAAATTATGGAAATTTGCCAAAAAATCGGGCAACTTGCCAAAAGTCACTCCCCTAGTTTGTTATTCTCTTTGAAATGTTTGAGGAAGTTCGTGTTTGTTATTGCAATATATTTATGAACAAAAAAAAAAATTTGTTCTAACTCAAATTCCACTCAAACATTTTTAATGTCGTAGAAGGATAAAGCGATGAAGAGATCAAAGATCACTTTCAAAGGTAATTTCGGTAAATTCCACTCAAACATCCAAAATTTCAGCTAAAGAATTTTGTTAATAAGTTCTTCGAGGTTCTAGCATCAGTCAAAGTCCTCCACCTCTCCCATAATAACGTAGATAAAACACCGATCCCCCCCCCACCTCCCCCCAACCTCAGAATTTCCACCCCCCTCCCCATCTTAGAAATTCCACCCTCCTCCCCCCCCCACCTTAAAATATTAGGGCGACATCTACATAGAACGGATTTCATTCTGTCAGGAAGAGTAAAATATTCCATATATTCCATAAAAATACTATGCGAACGCTTCTATCAGAATCTCTCCTCGCAACACCTTTAGATTCCGTTGCATTCAGCATGCATTTAGCAAGTTTGCATAGCATATGAATACAAATTCAATGTACTTTTTTTTGCACAATCCTTCAAGCGTTTCTTTCTTTTCTGCTCCCGATTTAAGAAAAAAAAAAACAAAAAAAAAACAAAAAAAAACAAAAAAATAAAAAAACAGGCGGTTTGCTCATCTAACTAAGAAGTCAAAACCTCTCCTTCCTCTCCCAAGACATGTCCAATCAAAGAGTTGTTTCAAATTTTTTGTGAATACTTATAAGTCAAGAGTGCAATTTCATTTTATTAATAAACTAATAAAAGGTATTTTCAAAGCAACAAGGAAAAAAAAAGAGCAAAAATAAATAAAACATGGAGAACTTGTACTTTTATTAACATATTTTTTTTTAACAATAAAGCACAAACACCAACAAGAATATCTAACGAATGGCTACTTATAAAGTCGCACTACATTAGATATCCTCTCCTAAACAGAACCATAAGTCTTTTTCCTTCAAACTTTATTCTATTAAATATTAACTGCTTATACTCTTTGTTCTCCTTCTTGAGAAACCTTCAATAGGCTAATAAGTGCGTTAACTATAGAAATGAAAGAAAAAGAAACCTTTGAAAAGATGTCCTCGATTGGCAGCTTCAAGCATCTCAGAGATGAGAGGTGCCGCATAGGCAAGTGTCTTGCCTGAACCGGTTTCGGCAGCAATGAAGATATGTTGCAATCCTTTGAATGCACTCAATGAGCGTGCCTAAATCTATTTCAATAAACGCTTCAATGCACTTATTCAATATTTTAATAATTATTCTCTTTATAAATCATTGAGTTATATAATTATTTTTTTTTGAAAATGACATCTTCAATTTCTATTATCGATCGCTTAACTCAATAAAACAGGCAATAATCTACAACTGTTTACTTGTTCCGTGACTCATCTGTTTCAATTACATCTACCATTAGAAATATAACACCCTCAAGAATTTGTTTTGTTCCGACAAAAATATGCACAACCCCAAAATGAATGCAAGCGGGGGAAGTCCGATTCACCAATCCACCAAACAACTCCAGATATGTCGATTAAAAGGCTTCGCAGACCGCATTGATCTATTTCGCTATAGATGTCTTATAATATCCTAATATGCAAAATATTTATTCAATTCATAATATAAATTCAACACATACGATTAACTGAAATTTTCACCCAAATCCCTACCCCCTATTATCTCAACGAATGCAAATTTTGATCGTACAAACGGTGAAATGCTAAAATGAATCTGTTCATGTCGACCCTCAAGTGCGGTTAATTCATGATAAAATTTGCATAAAACAACCAATGTTGATGATCGCAACACTCAAAAAAAAACGGAAAGACAAAAAAAATGGAAAGACAAAAAAAAAATTGGACATGGTCTATCAAAAATTTTATATCGACCTGTTTCTTTCAGTAACATCCCCCTCAACCCCTCGCCCCCCCCCTTCCACCACCCACGACCACCCACCTCATTGCAGCAAAATTTTCCCACCCATAACACCTCATTTAAAATTTAGAATTCAATAATCGAATAAACACTATCGATATAATATAAGAATGTTCAACGGACAATAAGAAAACAATAAAAAAAACAACAACCAAGGAATCATAATTTAAGGAAAAAAACCAACCTGAATAAGGGTGGGTCGTTTAAATCCTAAAGATAAGATATTATCAACAACAACTGGGTGAAGTAAACGTGCATACTTGGCCCATGAGCTGATCGTATCGTCCGCGAATGATGGATTCTGAAGAGCGTTCTCGAATGACACAGCGATATTCTTCATTAAATCAATAGGGTAATTCTCAACATACTACTAAATCAAAAAGCATTTGGGACTCTATGGGTACCGTAGAACCTCGAATAAAGACCCTCAGACGAATTCCATTTCATGACCTCATAACGTTTTGTAGAGTGCATTCTTCTAGAAAAAAAAAAGAAAGCTTCATACTTTTATGTTCAACAAAATTGTTGCTAAATCCTTAGAAAGAAAACTCCGGAGTTTTAAAAGATTCCGGAGCTCGTTGAAGTAATTTCTTTGCAAAGCAGAAAATAATCTACTCGTCACGAATACTTTCTCATACAACGAAAGACAAAAATATAAATATGTTAAAAAGCGTTTTAAAAAACTGAAAAATTCCAATCAATCGAAGAGGGGAGGACTGACAAATTTCCTGTGAATTCTGGGAAAAGGGTACTACTAAGCGGTAGAGGGGAGGGGAGAAGAGAGGGGGGGGGGGGGACAAAGTACTTCGAAAATCCTATGACAGCTTCGGCCTGCAACCCTCAATATCAGGTAAAATCTTTCATTTAGCTGCTACCTTAGCATAGGCCACATTCCCTCAAAAACACTTCAAAATATGCAAATGAATGCCAACGGCAATGCAAAAAATGCAAAGCAGAATCATCCCCGATCACAATAGCAACATTAAAACAAATCTTGGCGTCTTAAGCTTGTACCAGCTAGCTGTCGGTTTCCTTCACTCTCCACTATTGGCCTTAAGCTTGTGCCAGCTGGCTTTCAGTTTTCTTCACTCTCCACTATTGCATTTCCATTACTACGAACATACTAAACAAAACAACGCATCATAAAACTTCCGTCATTACAGTAGTGCAATTATTAACGCCCAGGGTGCAAAAGCATCATTCACCTATTCATTCTTAGGACCACACAGTAGGCTACATGCATTTAAGAATCCTGATTTATGCTACCACCTTCTACATACCTGCCTTCTTAATGTCCGATCCTTGATAACTCCGGATACCACTACAATTTTCGATAATAACTCCTAGCAACTCCTCCGCAAACATTGGATAAAATATAAAAGCTGGACAAATGCAATCAGAAGTCTAACCTTTGTCGTTCGCCTTACTACGAACCAATCATTTTTGTATTTACCTTTTGCCCAATATTCACTAACCAATGGAACATGAGCGTCTGGATAACGCATCCCTTCATAGTGATTGAATTCTTTTCGAGCACATTCTACAAACAAACCTCTTCGTGAATAATCACCGATATGGGTTAGTATTTGCTATATAGAAGCATTTTTGTGAAGCAAAGATAACATGTAGTATTAGATATGCTCTCCGTTTGGTTCATGAGAGTGACCTCAGTCAGTAAACATCGCTTGAACTTTAGAAATATAAAATTTAATCAATATTCAACAAACAAACAGAGTTTATATAAAATTTCGATTTGGGAACAATCCGAAACGATGAGTCATACAAAGGATTCTTAATGAGCAAATACATCGTTAGCGAGTTTAGTTCATTTCTGTGATCGTAATCAAGCAGCAAAAATAATCTCCATTACACAGCCAACTATTTTCATATCACTTCAAAATATAGAGGAGAGGGGGAGATAGGAGAGAGGGGGATAGGAGAGAGGAAGATAGGAGAGAAGAGGGAGGAAGGAATAAGATAGGAGGAGGAAAGCAGTGGGGCAAGGGGAGAAAGGGATGACCAATGCCCTTAGCCACAAAATCATGCCTATTTTCTAGAATCGATAAATTCTTGTACAAAGTATTTCCAAGGTTAAATATTTTATAAAACGCACTCTTTTCTTTCCAAAAAAAAAACAATAATAAATAAATAAATAAATAAATAAATAAATAAATAAATAAATAAATAAATAAATAAATAAAGGTTAAAAAGCAACTAACCAATCAGAAGTTTTGCATTCGGAATTGGACCATAAGTTTCCTCATATTGTTGCTTTGCGATCGCTTCTTTCTTCAGCTTCTCACGTTTCCTCTTCAACCATTTTACTGGTTCGCTTATCACGGGCTTTTGTCTGTAAATATACTGTAGAAAAAACAACGACAACAATCATTAAAAATTCGATTGAAACCTACAAATGGCAATTTCAAAAAAAAAAGAAAAAAATCGGAAACACCCTACTGCAAGAAGGAAAAGAATGAGAATGTTTATAATAATAAAAATAGATATTTTTTCCATAGCAAAATTCTTTCTAAAGGATTTTATTCACAAAAAAAACGAAACTTTGCACAAAAAAAACAAACTTAACAAAGAAAAATTCATCAAAACAAAATAACAAATATTTTTATGCCCTAGAGGCATATGACCGCTACTTAAGACTATTTTACAGCAATATTATATAACTAAAGAAAAGCGAGAAAAGGATGTTTTTTTTCTACATATATTCGAAATTTCGAGAAAAAATTACATACATATTTTGTTGCAACTGAAATCGTATAAGACTTTTGCCAAGCATTTCGATTTGCTCTCCCTCTTTATTCAAATGCCAATCGAGATCACGTTGCCTAGCTGCATTTTGATCTTGTCTTTCGTTATTAGTGGATAATAACATATCAATATCCATCGAATCTAATGTGCCAAACTGAAAATAAATTAGCAAAATAAGTAAATAAATAAATAAATAAATAAATAAATAATAAAACAAAAATTACAAAAAAAGATTTATAAATGTCAATCGAATCCACATCTATATCCTCGTATTGGCCTTATTTCAAATGATCTATGCAAATTGAGCAAAGATAAAATGGTAAACGATAATCACAAAAAAAGTTTCGAAAAGTTTTTAGTACGATATTTGTTTCTTTGGATTCATGAGCACGAGGTAAGTTGGAGGAAATGGCAGACGGGGGGGGGGGGGGGGTAAGGAGGCGGTTATAAGGTGAAGTCTGGAAGACCTTGACTCAAAGTTGAGCGCAGTTCTGCCATATTTTTGAGATTGGGAGTTCTACCCTTCCTCCCCCTCTCATGGTGGTGACGATCGGATGGGTAAGGTTAGTTATGCTCTTATTGATGAGTGAATCTATAAATTATTACCGTATCCGAGGAGTGTGGTGAAGCATTGCTACCGTATCGATACTGTAGTCGAAGTGAACGTGCTAGATATAGCAAATACGTTTTCGATGTAAGCGAAGGAAATAACGCCCTCTTCATCATAGCTGCTATAAAAGTTTAGATCTGAATTTAGAAATAACGACAATAACGAATTATGCGGTAATTACAGTATTTTTCGAATATAAGCCCATCTTGAACAGAAAGCTTTTATAGAAGTGCTGCAAAAAATTCGGGAATATCCGGGAATATTGGGGGGAACTTTAACTTATTAGTGAAATGAAAGGGAGAAGGAAGTTGATTGGCGTTCATATTTGCTACGCTAAACACTGCCAACTTGAACGATTTCTTTGCTGATCCTTTTGGGACGTCCTGAATAAAATATCTTCCGGATAAAAGCCTATCCTGAAAAAACCGGATGTAAGCCGAATATAAAAAATAACCCCCCCCCCAAAAAAAAGGGGTTTATGAGAGCTTTTTCAGTTCGTTTCCTCTTCTCAATTCCCTTCCAATCCCACAAAAAAATGCCGAATTTCCACAAAGTGATATAAGATGTCAAATTTTTCTTTTACCTTTTTCACGAACAAAACTGAGACACCTGCTTAAACAAGAAGTCAGTAAAGAACAGTGGAAAGGTTATCAACCATTACCGAGGTCATAAAAAAGGAAGCCCTGGGCTTCTATTTTTGCAGATACGGTTGCAGTTTTACATATGTTGGCACTGTTACACTTGAGCAAAGTGAAGCAAGTACGTCCGCAATAAAATTAAATGTAGCAGCATGAAGAAGGGTGGCTGGAGGGAAGAAGCAAGGAAATGGGACGATTTTTGGTAACGGGATTGGGTCAATCCGAGGGTCCTGCCATCTGGGATGGGAGATGGTAACCACTGACGACAGAAGAAAATCTTATCCCTTAAGGATCTAAAAGTATCGCTAATCCAGCACTTGACATTTTAATAATTGATTCATCAAATTTTACCGCATAAAATCGATTAAAGCCCCGGGACTAAATTCCCCCCAATATTTTTAAAGGAATAGCTGGATTCCTAAATGGATTTTCTTGGATGGGAAAAAACCTTTGAAAACGGATTCATCGAAGAGTTTAATTGGGGACAAGGTTACCACTGATTAGCAAAAACTGAGTATTTGAGGTTCGTTTGAAAAGGAATGTTTCATTCAGTTTATGGCCAATATTTGAAGAATATTTCTATTTTACGGCCAATATCTTAAGAATATTTCTATTTTATGGCCATCATCCGAAGGCACTTTTTTTCATTTCATGGCCAATATTTAAATTACATTTTTAATTTATGGCCAATATTTGGAGAATATTTCTATTTTATGGCTTAAATTAGAAGAATGTTTCTACTCTATGGCCATTACTCGAAAGCCTTTTTTTCATTTTATGGCCAATATATGGAGAATATTTTTAATTTATGGCCAACATTTGAACAACTTTTTCATTTGATGGCCAATATTTAGAGAATATTTCTAATTTATGGCCAATAATTGAAGGGTATTTTTATTTTATGGCCAATATTTGAGGGATACCTTTATTTGAAAAAAAGTGTGAATATCAGTCCCCACCACTTGCACTTATCAGCCGCATAAATTCAAGAAAATCGCACGGAACCTTCTAAATGCTTAATACAAGCAAATGAGAACAGTTCACTACAAACTGTTAACAAAACTACAGTATCCAAGTTTTCGTGTTGAAGCGCCATTTCCGCAAATGCAGCACAACTCCCACCTCCAACGATAAACCAACCTACGATCCTATTTCTATAGCAACTTTCAACGTTTATTAATCAACCAAAAAAATGTCTTCATCAACAGAAACAACTTTTAAAATATTTACTCAACCAAAAAAATGTCTTCATCAACAGGAATAACTTTGAAAATATTTACTATGTATAAACTACAAAGCTATTCAATACATAGTTTATAGTCTGCCCTGTATGAGGTGATGACCACCTTAACACCATTATGCACTTTCGAAGTTTCGGACGTACCAAAATGAATAGGCATCGAAATGACTTCATAAAGAATCCCAGAAAGGTTTTAGGTTGTCGTTATTGCAAGACTTCATCAATTTTACATTCTACCATTTAGAAATTAGGAATCTGGAAAATGTGAAGCGAATACGTTGCAAAGCAATGCTAATAAATGGTTAAAACATCCTTCAGAACCCATTTAAACAACACAATGAAAAACGATGATACTAGTGGTATAAGGGAGGATGACATCAAGCTCAAGAACGTCACCTCCTTCACCAAGCTTTCCTTCAGTTTAGATTAATTTAGATCAATAGAGAATATACTTCCGGGTTGGTGGAAACAACCAAATATTTTTAATCTGGCAACTGCAATACGATTGGAAAAACACATGCAGAAGCATTTTTATTTGTTTGCACAAACACATCGACACACACACACACACACAAACATACACAAATACGATGAAGTAAAACAAAGCAAAAAGAGAGTACAAGCGAATAATAATAATAAACGAGCATCATAGAGAATTCACACCGATAAGAATGGCTATGAGATAAGAGTATTAAGCGACCAGAAATTGAACGGAAAGCACAACAACGAATGACAAATGATAATCCATGTAGTAAAAAAAAAAACAACAAAACATCCAATAGTATATTTATTTAAGAAATTTACAATTTTTTTTGATTCAAAAAAAACTTTTTTTAATAAAACAGGAAGAGGATTAAGCTTATCCCGTAAGGATATTTGGATTTAAGATTTAAGCCTACAGGAATATTTAAGCCTTTTCAAGGATATCTAAATGGTGTCACAAAGTAATGAACCAATCGAAAAGGATCATTAAACAATATTAAATGCACTTCAAAATAGTGTAAAGATTTCTTTGCATGAAACAATAAAACTGATAGAAAATGAAAGAAATCACCAACCGGGATTCTACATACGCGCTATACCAACAAACTTTTACTCACCAATATTAACAACCAGAGAACATTTCTATCAGTTATACCTAGTTCGTGTTTTACTTATTTACCGCCGATATTTCAGATAGGTAATCATTCAGAATAATAAAAGAAGCACCACCGAAATATTGGTATAAAATCATCCGATAGAGATCTTAAATCTCACCGGTAAACTTTTTCATTAATTATTTTAAGAAATAGAAGCAATCGAAGTGGTAGATTATTTACGAAACACTTCAAAAAATAGCAAAGAAATATTCCCCTAAAATGTTGATGCACAAAAACATATCGACTATCAAAGAGTATATTTCGGAGCCGATCGAGTCGACGAATTTCAAGCTACTTATTGACAAAAAAACGAAGAAATTTACATATTTTAATAAATTTCCAATTAGAAATTCAGACCTATTCAAGCTTATCGACACAATACCAGTGTCAATTTGTAGGTTGTGCCATTATGCAATGAAACACCCAAATCACTCACACAACACCAAAGTGTTAACTTGTAGATTGTGCCATTATGCAATGAAACATATAAATCATTCAACGACCTACCTTAAAAATTGCTAAATATGACCTAATATTTTAAAAAAAATATCTAAGGGAGTAATTACATACCATCGAGTTGCATAACGACACAAAGATAAAGTCGTCAATCGGCGCTTTTGTCGGATAGCATAATTGTTTGCAAGTGAAAATCACCCAAAAAAGTGATAACTTTGCAAGTATATCCACCACATGGATGGACACATATATCACGCCAAATGGACTTTCTCTGAAGATATGCTCACTACTACTAAGGGATTCTCTAAGGCAAATAAAGAAACAACGGATCATCTTAATCCACCGGATTTATGCTGGCCATCAACCAACTAGGCCTCCGAACCATGAATTAACTAGTAGGGAACTAACTAATTAACTAATTACAAGTAGGGAACCAAATATAATGGACACAACCTCAACCTCACCCAATCACTACCTTTCACTGCTAACCTCGGTTCTTACCTTTTTTTAAAAAGGAAAAAAAAACTCGTAAAAAAGACGCTACACTAATTTCCTAAATTCAGCAACTTTGATTTCTCATAATAAATTTAAAAAAATTAAACTAAGAGCTGCAAAGATGATAAAAGATAGAAAAAAGAATCGACTCCTATAGGAGTTATCATAAGAGGATAACCCCGATATCGTTAACATATACTTGTATATATAAGAAAAAGCACAATACTGCTGAAAGAAAGACTCGTAATAGCGTTCAAACGCAATGCGCAACGCCTGTGACACACGGTGCGCAACCACTATCCTTACCCATTGCCATCGATGGTGGTCGTAGCAGCGAGTCGACTCGGCAATCCGCCCATGCAACGCCCGCACCAGCTCTTCAAAACAAACATCAGTCCCAATGGAAGATGAAAATGCTTCACAACTTTTCAACATCTTCAAATATTTCCCCGGAGGGCATATTCTCATTACATACCTCGATTATAGACGGAAGTATCAACAAGTGTATCAACAGCTATTTCCAGGTACTTCCAAAATATGCATTAGAGTGCTTCGTACTAATAAACTAAAAAAATACCTCGACAAGCTTTCCTCTATCGCATAATTGTCCTTTTCTCATTGTTTTCTGCCTATCTGATACGAAGTTACGTTATACACTGTATATTTTTGATGGTCTAAATGATTGTTATGCATTCACTCATTCAAAAATTAGTATTTCATTAAGAAACGAACCGGCATTGGCTGATTGTCGCAACCGGAGACCATTGATTCGTAAACGGCTCATACGCCTCCACCGAACTCAAATAACGTACTCCATCGTGTCCTCCTATAGCGTATATTCGACCACCCATCGCTGCCACGCCTACGCCTCCTGAAATAGCTATGCCGCTTGAAACATGACAGTATTACTTAAGTAATGACCATATCCTCAACAGTGAAAATAAGATGGAATATAACACTTCCACGAGATGTACAAAGCAAATCTATTATATAAAAGAAGAATATTGAAACTGCTAGAAGCTCGCATGCAGATAAATTTTCGCATCAAAAGCGCACCTCTAGGACAGGACATTTGAGACAGCAACGTCCAGGTATTCTCCTCCGGATTGTACCGCTCACAAGAAGGTAATGGCGCGTTATCATCGAAGCCACCTATGGCGTATAGACATCCATCGAGGACTGTCACTCCTGCCCCCGCTCTAAACATCATACGATTATTTAGCATTCCTGAAACGCTCGAAATTTTGCATGTAATAGCTTTAAGGAGTTAAAACGACGCCGATACTTAAGCTATTATAGGGCATTTTAAAAGTAAAAAGCAGCCGCTTCGCATCATTTAAACCACTGTACAGCACCTCTAATTCGGCGTCGTTTTATCTAATCGAGAAGTTCGGTGGAGCACATACGGTTACCAACTTACTTATCACCTATCAAAATACCAACTTATCACCTATCAAAAGAAAAAAGATCAAAAGTACCAACTGATTAAACCAGCATCACCATCACCAACTTCTACCCCTTTAGGACCGTTCGTTTTACAAACAAAAAATGGCACCTTATCAAAAACTATCTCAATCTTGCACCAGCAATCACCTACAGTTAAAAAGGTACTTACAATCATTCTTTATTGTCTTCTGATTTATCGACATAGGTCTTTCCCCTATTTTTTCAACGTTTATTTTCTCTTTGTAAACTAACCCATCTATTATGCAAATTTTAATTCTTTAAATTTGAAATTTACTATTTATGAAACCTAATTTCAACTCAATTTAAATTCACTTTCGTTTGAATTCATTTACTAAGTAAACGTAAGTACCAAGTAATATAAAAATGCATACCTGCGATGTTGCATACTGGCTACCATTTTCCACTTATTTAAAAGTGGATCATATCGTTCACATGAATCCAACGAAGAGGTACCATCATTACCACCTACAGCGAACAAATATTTACCTGAAAATATCCTTTAAAACACCCATGAACAACCATAATTATACCATAAACAAACACCTATTACACCAATATGCTTGAACAGCAAAATTCCCATCCCAAATTATCTCCTTTCAATTCAGCTCTATATTCGGTTTCGATGAACCGATCAATGTGCATATCAATTCTTCTACTTAATAAACACAATATCTCCATCACTAACAGATCTTATTAAGTTATTAAAAAAACTCACTTCGATATGGGTCACTGAAATATTTCCATATCTTTCTATACCAAAATCGTTTTCTCTATAAAAAAATAAATAAAAAAATAGCACGCTTGTTCTTGAATACCTACGAAAGAAAGATGCGCAGCTCTCCTTAAGCTGTTACCCTTTTAAATGGGAGTAAATAACGCAGAAATATCACTGATAATGTAAACAGGAAATATTATCACTAATAATGTAAACATTTTGAAAGAAGCGACAAATTAGAGCATCAATAACTTCATAAGGGAAATAGCAGAACGACTTAATCGAATCTATCTACTTGCGAGGCTATCATCCAGCCATCAGATTGATATCACAAGAGATGAATCTAGATATATTATTAATCTAGAAGTTATCGCCCAAATGGAATAGAATATTCTTACCTAGAGCTGCCACCCCGACACCTCCTCTTTGTATATTCATTGAAGCAACCGGAGACCATTTGTCCGACTCGATATCGTACCTTTCTACTGTCTGAAAGAAACTAAGTTAAACTGTTTCTCTGCATAAACTAATTGTTGTCTTGCAGAGTTATCAGATCGCCATCAAATTTCATAAAGGCATAGTTTCAGAATTGCTGAATTCAAAAATACCGGTTTTTTTTCAACCGGACATTTCAGCTTTTATTTCCGTAGAATTAAGAAGGAATGTACTGGTCAATACTTTGGATATTTCTTTCCGAGACTACGAGGTTCAAAGATATATCCTGGTCAATGGCGGTGATTAAGACTACTTTGAAGGACGCGCGATTCGAGTGCTAAACAGGAGTGCATAGTAAATAAATAACTCCTTTTTGCGAAGTGCCGGGATGTCCTTCAGTCTAATGAAGGACTGTCCGACTTCATAGATCATAAAACGTCCGAGGCAAATCTTTTCATGTACCTTGAATTCCCTTAAAAGTCCTTATTGCAACGATGAGTTACCACGAAAGGTGGACACTCACCTGTGTAGGAAACTCAGTTAAACGATACAATGCGATATATTTATTCCTATGATTGCCTAATACTCCCAAAAAGAGTTACCTTCCGCTGTAAGCATGTGGACGGATGTGCATGAACCCAACTGCAAAATCTGCGCACACGTACGAAATGTTGCGCAGAACGATTGATAAAAATTGGTTTTTCTGGTCAGCAAGAACGACCAATACTGACCATTTCAGCAACATGTAAACTCTTGTGAATGATTATGCCCTTCAAATAGGACGCATACTTATCCATAAAAGAGGGGAAAAACCACGGTATTACAAAGCGATCATAAACATCAATACATACCTGAAAGCAAGCAGTATCATCAAGACCTCCCACAGCGTAGATTGCTCCTTCCAAGGCACCGACTGCGATTCCCCGTCTACGAGTATCCATTGATGCGACAGTATGCCACATATTAGTTGTTGGATCAAAGCATTCAGCAGAATCGAGATGATTTGTTCCATCATGTCCTCCTATTGCATATCTGTAAATCACTTAATTCATCGTCAACCATCACCCACCTCATAAATAGAACTGCACAAACAACCCTATAGCTAACAGGATATACAACGGTCCTATCGAATAGACTGGAAGATAATTAGAAGGTAATTCACTGTGACCACACCTGTACAGATCTATACAAAATTCAGTTAAGAATAGGCTCATATTTCCGCCATCAAATATCTACAATTATTAATAAACAATTTATGCTCTCCTTTCTAATAATGTGCAATGACACAGAATCTGTAATCTTATATCTCGATTTAAAAAATTCTAAATTCCTTTTAGGCAGAAAAAAATCTATAACACCTGAAAAATTAAAATACCAAATGCATCAAAGCAACTACATAAACGTTGATTAAGCTCTAAATAAAATAAATCTTGTACCATGAAATCTCCATTTACGGCGACGGAAGAGATAACAGAGGAAGGGTAGGGCGAAGGGGGGGGGAGGGAGGGAGATGGGGACTCATTCCATACGAAATTTGCTTCGGCTGTCAATAAGTATAGCTCAATATTAATGTATTATGTCCCAACACGGCCATATTTATTCATGAAATATCTAACTCAGAAGAGAGGGCAAATTCCAGCCAACTATGCACCCATCAGTACCCCTCTCGAATTGTCGATGTCAGTTTGGCTAAGTACTAAATAAACGAAACCGATCCGCCCATTGCAAACCATATGCGCAATGGCCAAAGCCTCCACCAAATAAGACTGGGAAATCACATTAACTATAACACTGAACATAATTACATCTAAAAGTTAAAAGAGTTTTTTTTCAAACAAATAAAACAACAATTAAATAATACATAAAATTTTATTAACTTCTTTCCTTTGGGAGAAAAATAAAAGATAATTACGGAAAAAAACCCACTAAAACCTGAAATTCATCTTGATCACACTTAATAATAATGAGGGCCTGGTACGGTAAGACTCCCCTTCCCTCTGTAAGTCAAAACGCAAAACTCACAGTTTTCCTTGTGCACTTACGACGCCAACGTGTCTTCGACGTACATTCATATCACCAATTGAAAGCCATCGATTTCGACGCCAATCATATGCTTCCACCGATCGAAATGGATCACCCGATGTACCTTAAATACGTTACAATAAACGACCCCTATCGAAAAAAGTGTGTTCGTTACCTTAACAGGTATAAATAAAAACAACAACTCAATGCCTCAGAGTACCGAGTTGAAATAAAGTTGGTCGAATCATCGAATAACTTATTCGGATTCCTCTAAACTTCATGGGTGGCATAGTCGATCAAGTCATACACCGCTAGAATTCTAGTAGGGGAATGATCGATAACAAATCGAATTTCCACTTCAAGCAATATATACCTATGTCTTTTTTCTCAACGATCAAATAAATGCAACAACAACAAGAATTTTTATCGATAAGAAAATAAACAGAACGCAGTCAATTTTTCACTTATAATTCACCGGAAAAAAATAAATTTTTTTTTCATTTTGCCGGATTTATTAAGATAAATAAAATAGATCACCTCGGCCACCAACACAGAAGATCACACCAGCGGCACTTTTCCTTGGCCGACAATTCGTCCATATATTAGTGTTAGTGGAGCATGCAGAACTATTTCGAGCCGATTGTGAACAACCATTCGTACCCGTGAATGTACCTATAAATGAGTAAAGTTACGGCCAATAAGTGCAATCACAGCCAGAATATATCAGGCCCTAACACCTAATGAGACGCCAAAAGAAGAGAAAGCATGGAAGTGGGCCACAACTGCTTAAATACCTTATAGAATAACTTAGAACTGTTGTAAAACTATTCGGTACGAAACAATATCAACACCCGAACAGGGCAAAAACACTCCACCCATTGCACTACAACAAAAATGCAAGTAAATTCAAAAATAAACCTAAAATTGTTTCCATTGTCATTGACGGTTTATAAAAAATAAAACTTAACAACTTGCGTAAATGCCCATATCCACCGGGTACAAGAATTGGGGGGGGGGGGGATAAGGGGGTAAATCGAAATAATGATCAAATCTAAATCGATGAAAATATGAATAATAAAAATAAAATAACAAAAAAAATACCCTGTGAGAAAAGTGCCGTAGGTACGAAACCTCCGCCACTAGCACCGGTCACTAAACATGACGATGTGAATGAACTATGCGATGCATAGGTTGTATCGATTGGATTTATCGTCGGTGTAAGTTGTGCGCGCATCATTTCACTCATTGCATCCGCTATTAGATCTCGACAACGTACATTCTCCTATATTATCGATTACCGATTAATTACTTATCGATTATCGATTAGTTATCGATTCATTCGATTACTGAACTGTGCGATAAGAAATCGATAAATCTGTAAACCATCTAAACCTCGTTTCCCACATAAATTGGAACATATTGAGAGAGTTTAGATCAACAATTCCTCCCTCTCATTTTGGCTTATATGAACATGACGANCCCCCCCCCCCCCCCCCCCTCTCCAGACCTAAAATAATAAGAAAATTTGCGTAGGTACCGACTACAAAGTTCAGATAGCTACCAACTACAAAGATCATTCGATTTCCCAGGCAATAAACACTTCAAAATTGTAAACTTTTGCATAAAATTTGGAGATATGAAAAAAAGCGCCTGCTAATATAGTTTTTTATTCTTTTCGATAGGAATCCTTAATATTAACTTAATGTTAATATTAAGAGTAACACTTTCAGAATAGTATAAGCAGAAGCATTGCTTCATGAATTTATCGAGAATAATCAGATATCATGCATAGCAGAAATATTATTCCAGCATCAACAATCCTTTCCGATGCTTCATAGTTTCTAGATATCTAGAATTACTAGCCTGGAAATCCAGAATTATGGCTATCGATATCCAGAATTACGGCCCCAGAAATCCGGAATTATGAGCCTGGATATCCAGAAGCATAAGTCTAGAAATCCGGAATCGTAAGTCTGGAAATCCGGATTTACGAGTCGGGAAATCCAGAATAGTATAATAATATGAGTCCAGAATTTTAAGTGCCGAATAAATTGAAAAAAAAACATGCAAAAATTGTATAACAAGCTTTATTAATTACACAAACCATAATAAGTGGATGTTTCTTGACGGTGTTAAGGAAGTAGGCGATCGGTAATTGGGGAAGTCGTACGTTTGCTAATAATTCCGGTAAATGAACCTTACGTTCATGCTCTGCTTTTTGTACCCATTCCATCGCCGTTTCAAATACCTTAATATAGCATTGACCTTTAATTATGAAGCAATCCTAAATATACCTTTAATATGAAACTTTGAATGAATAAAATAATGATCTTTTAAAAGTAAAGAATTCTGCACAGATAGTATTTATCTATTTTAAACTATTATCTACAATAACCAACAACAATTCCGCTGATTTATATTCCAATACAATGAGATAAATCCACAACGTCGTATTTCCCCAGACGCTAATCAACTACAATTCACATCTATAAAATGCAGCCCTTTCCAAATATAAGCAACCTGTTACATGCAATTCAGCTCTATAAAATGCAGCCCTTTCCACATATAAGCAGCCTGTTACATGCTATTCACCTTTATAAAATGCGTCCTTTTCCATGTTAAATTTGTATTCACCACTATATAAAAGCATATATTAAAAAGCTCCCAACATTAAAAGATATTTATAAAAACTGCAGACGATAGGAAATACCAAACAAGAGGGAAATGAAAACACCTCACCTCTTGCTCGTTGTTTACTTTCAAATCGGCGCTGCGCAGCAAATCCATTAAATGCCCAAACGGTATCATCAAAAACTCGGGCAGCTTCCGAAGTTCCTTAAAAGATGAATCCGTTGAAAATGAGACGAATAAAAAACTAGCCATTGCTTCCCGAATCACACAAAGCACATTCCCATAAGCAGACAATTCCGACATTAAAGCTTCATCAGAGGGGAATGGAAGGGTAAGGGAAGAGCAACGGTGAATAAGAAGTAATGATCTAGCTACTACAAGGAACCGTCTAGAACACCTTAACAATTAAAAACAGTGAAAAAAACTTAGTTCGTTTAGTGGTGTCCAAAAA
>JAAVTS010002109.1:3609-34713 GCA_022845575.1 Baylisascaris ailuri | reverse complement strand
GGAGAGTTGCCTTGAACCGATATAATCGCATAAAGTTGTTTAAGCATGAAATTTCTCATCGGCTAACAATTCATGTGGAAGCGTTACAAATATCGGTCACATTTCCTACGCATTTTCTCTCCACAAAATTATTCTCTCACCACTGCATTTTGCGTTATTTTTTAGTCCTTATTGAGATCACTCAAGTGAATCGATATTTATAGGTAATGTTAAGCCTAACGAAGAAATGTATCATAACTATATAGCAGTAAGGGCCGTATTATTTCCGCATATTGTTTTTTTTAGGTGCAATATTTGCCATATAGAGGGAGGTGTGGATGGGATCACAAGTCAATTTTGTGCTCATCGATAAGAAGGGGATAAAACTCGAAATAGGAATTGCGAAAGAAGATGCTCGATTACGAATTTGCTGCTTTCAAACGATCCAGTTAGAGCTTGCACTCATCTTTTATAGTTCATTAACGAGGTGTTTGCATTTCAAGCTAGAGCAGAGTGAATCACATTTTTTTTCTCATGCTGAGGTATAGCATTGACCGAAAATCGTGGATATTTCATTAAGATTTGGAGCATGTACATAGGTTGGCCTTCTGTGGTAATACAATCCCCTCTCTCCCTCGCCTAGAAAAATCTAATCAGCATTAACATTCTTTCACTGCTCATCGTATTGCAGTATTTGTTGCTGTGCACTCAACTGTAATAGTAATTGAAGATCATTTGCAATAGACCAATGATCCATATAATAATGAAGAATTTTCATTTTCCAGTGCTTCTATTTGTTTCAATATTAATTTTTTGTTTGGAAAGTGAACTGCTATCAGTAGGCTTATTTACTAAAACCATATAAACTCTAAATAATCATTTTTTCCCAGATAATTGGTGTCGTGTATCTATAAAACAATTTATATATTTGTATAATTCTAATGAATTTACTATAATTAAAATACGCTTGCAATTGCTAAAATAATGAACGTGCAAAAAAATTGCGATAATTTTTGAGTTAATAACATCAAATGAAGCTATCAACCGATTCGACAAAATTGACTCCGAGTTTTCATAAATGAACTCTGTTTTTTAGATCCAGAAACTTTTCTTCCTATTCTATTATTGTTTGGGCAAAAGTATTTATTATTTATTTTTCTTACTTATTTTCTTTTAATGAAAATATTAACGAAAATATTTTAAACCTTCATTATTTTTTATTCCTCATTCCTTAGCGACACTATTCTACCGTCTATCGGAAATAGTCCAGAAGTAGTGCTCTTTTGTGTTTATATGTGATAATTGGTGATATTTATATATGAATATTCCAAAAGGGATTTGATGAAGCAATTCACTTACGGGATATAAACGAATCAATAGATATATTAGCAGTGATTATGTGAGCAATAACAATTTCAAGCGCATTCCCTAGAATTGAAAATCGATATGGCTGAAACGATATTCACAGCGGTTCGATGATGAGGAAAGTCGATATTTGCAATTGCATTTTTTTTACTATTGTATTTGAAGTGCTATTGCGATTGCACTTCATTTTGCATTACATTCTTCGGGCACAGTTTTTGCACTCATTCAAGTTTATTCAACCGACTGTCACAGTTTAGTGAAGTATAGCTGAAGATCATAAGAAGTATATATGATCAATGAATGCATCTTTGAGGAGCGTATTCCGCATTTTTGAGATTCGAGAGTGAATATATATATTTTTTTCTAGTTATGAGTGACAAACGAATGCGGTTGTTAGCGTCGGGAGAGAAATTTCATTGCTACGAGAAAAAAAGGATCGAAAAATTATTGTAGTATTTAGATGGTGTGATAAATGTTGGTTGAAGTTGATCGCTATTATTTCGTTATTTATTAGCTGAAAAGTTTTTATACAATCCTGAATTTTGTAGGTTCAACTAAAGAGAAGTGGTCATATCTTAGGCTTTGCAAGATTTTGGCATCGATTTATGCAATTTTGACACATGATATCTCCCATTTTATTAAATTTTCATCTTCCAAAGCACTTCAGAATGATCTCATGTGTTCGTCTGTATGTGCGTTTTTCTATTCATTGGATAAGATCAACTGAGAAACTACTGAAAAATCTTTTTAAAAAAAAGGTTCTTTTCGTTATTAATCGATTGCGAAGTTCTCTCAAAGAAGTTTCAAAACGTATGCGAAATTTCAAATCATTTGCAATTCTTTTATGCAAATCGATTTTTATGGAACAGTTTGAAGATGCTTGAAGGTTTATGTAGGCTCAATTTATATAAGACAGAGTAACTACCGTATTCTAGATTGGATGCAAAGTTAGAATGCAAAAATTGGCGTTTTCACGATACTATGGATGAGATACATAACATTAACAATTTTTGCGGCTATAGAAAAATGAAATCCACGAAACCGATATATCGTATCAGCCAGCTGGCAATAAATTTTTGACAATCTTCCAATTCTTTAATAATACCTCATGGGAAATCGCTTATATAGCATATAAATTTATGATGATGTACTCATGGAGTCCATCGATCGTTATTCGCTATTCACTATGCATTTAATTTCGTATGAAAAGTGCTTAGTCAGTATCTCGCATATATTATTATTATTTTTCATCAACAATATAACGCTATAATTTTATCATTTTTAATGCTAATTATAATGATATATGAAGCGATGCGTAACAAATACAACTTAATTATCGAATTATTAAATTCTTCAAAAAAAAAGAAATGAAAAATTTTTCGGTAATGAAAATATTTATCGTATGAAAGAGAATTTGAAATGGGAAAAAAACGATAGCGCTTTAAAGAGTTTCTTGTGGAAACGATTGAAATACAACATCTCTTGCTCATGGTTGAATTCCCATCGGAGATGAATTCACTCAGTTTTTGTTTTCTTGCGAAATTTCACTCGAAAATGGCTGAACGACAATTGTGCTTGCTGCTTCATTCGATGCTTTTCTTTCGCTCTTTCGCTATACGCCTTTCATTGCTAATGCCTATTTGCTTCGTATTATCATACTGTTAGATTTTCTTTGAGTTATTTGGAGGATAGGACATTTGCGCCATACCGAAAGTTGTGCTAGGAAGAGATTATGTCCACTGCTTATGTGTTCGTTTGCATCGCTCATTCATTATGAAACGCATATGATGCAAATGTCTATTAACTCAAATTTTCAAATATGGCAAGTACTTTAAGGTGCAAATATCACATGGCTCAAAAGTCCATCTTAACGAAAGTTGTGATAAACGGAATGGCGCATATTGGCGTCTACAGTAACATAGAAACCGCAGTAAAATTCGATCATATGGCTTCACTTTTTGATACTGATGTGGTTGTTGGGTTTCACTGTTATGCGTTGATCAGCGGTGGTGGCGTAAAAGTTTTCTTGCGAAAGATTCAGGTGAAAATTTCCGTGAAATATTCGACTTTACTTGCGTTGGTAGTTTTGTAATATTCGCGAATTTTGCTCAAATTTTTTGCTTTTTGCTGTCTATCAACTCTCCATATCCCTTTCCTCCCTCCTCCTTTCCCTTCGTATCTCCACATCAGCTTTCCACGCCCTTCGTCCGTCTCAAAAGTGCTTCTTTTCTAACATGCACGTCAAAGTTTGCCCGTTTGCGTTGTGATAAATGTGTTGCACGATCATATTGACTATAGCACAAATGGCTTACGGCGGAAGCACAAAGGAATCCACAATCTGCTCTTTTCATTTCGGTTTCCAGGTAGCTTTGCAGCTTGATATTTTTGGCCGAATTTTAGAGGTCAAGTTACGAAGAACTATGGAAACTTATTGATCATTCACCAAAGATCACTTTTTTATGTAATGGAATGGAATTTGCGTTTTTTTTTCATAAATATGAATTCTTTCCAATCTATATTTGCATAATTGTAATTCGTTTTCATTGCTTACTTCCCATCTGGTTATGGCTTATTTCTTGAAATTCCCGGAATTTTCAATTAATTTCGTTTATTCGGGAAACGATTGGGTGGAGTAACCAATATAATCAAAAGGCTATAGCCATAATAGAAGCGTCGATTTGTGAATGTAAACGCGTTGTTGTGCAAAACGGCTTTGATGCTTGCTTGCAGTAATTCGATGACATGTGATTAGTGCTGCTGCTCTAGGCAACGCCCCTCCGATCGTAAATACTCAACGAATTTTAACATCTTTATATGTGAAGGTTTCGTTTCATTTTTTGCTATATATAAGCGTTTACTCCTTTTTTTTTTGAATATTGAAATTTTCGTTTATTTTCAAGTTTTTCATAAATTTTAGCAAAATTTTGCATCTTCAAGAAATTCTAGACCGCGATAGGCACATCAATTTGTTTATTCCTATAAGTTGTTTTTGTGTGTTCGATAATTTCAACTTAGTAACTTCTGAATTTTATTGCTATGAAATTTTTTCGATATTTTTTTTTCACTATAAGCAGATTTTCTATGCTATCTTTCATTATTTTATTCATTTTATTTGGTAAGTGATATTTGTTTAAAGATGGTAAAAAATTTTCGTACTTTTTACAAAAATTTGCATGCATTTTACAGTGGCTCGAATTTCGTTTTTCACTTGATTATCGTTGCAAAAAAATAGAATTTTTAACGAATTTGCAAGCCGTTCGATGCATCGAAAATACGAATACTGTATTTATGGCAACTTTCATTTCGAAGTATTTTCGCTCATTTATTGAAAATTCATGAAAATGCCTGACGTATTAAGGGGAATTGCAAAAGTGTATACTGTATCAATTTCTGCATCACGATTCGTTTTGTTTTTATGGTTTATATTTGCTTCTCAATTTACAACTTAAGTTGGAAATATTTTCGGCAGTTTAGCAACCAGTCGGATGTCGATTAGAAAGAAAAAAATATTGGAGAATTTTTACGACATTGCGACAATCATTATTTTCAAGATTTTTTCTTGCGCAGTAATTTTGATTGATGTGACGTTCAGCTAAGCGCAAACGGAAGAAAATGGCTGGTACTTTGTGTCTTTTATTTCTTTCGGATTTGGAGGGTCTTCTGGATGAGATAGGCGGAATGTCCTCTCTCCCTAAATATAGTACGGGGATTTCAGTTTCTCTAGGAGTATAGTAGGTCTATTTTGCTAATGCAAACAAACTATCTGTTATTCGAAGGGAAACAAAAAATTTACCACGTACACGGAAGTGGTTAAGAGGTGTGAATTATAGCTTTTCGATAATAGTTATAGAAATCATATGTTTTTAGCATCTCCCATTATCAGTAAAGAATATTTGGTACGGGGAAGTAAGCGCCAGCAAGTTTCTTTCTTTTATTCAATATGTTTTCAAGTAATAGAATTATCGACAATATTTTTTATTAATTTGCCAAAGAATGATATCCTTCCATAAGCTAGATATAGGGCTTCTAGTCAACGAGGTCGTCGATTTGTCTAAACTCTTCGAGGCGCAGAGTTTTTCTAATATTCTACAACCCAAAAACCTCTTCAGCCTTTTCTAGCCCTATAGAATTTGATCTTTTAATTGTGGTGGCAGTATTTTATATATATTAGATATAGAAATAAATTTTATACATTTCAATTTTTGGATGAATTTCTCGATGAATTTTGGAATAGATTTTTCGAGAAAATTTTCTTCATTCGATAGTCTCTTATCGTCCTTTCCTTCCTTTTCCTCCTTCCCCTCCCTCCCACTTCCGCCAGATTCTATCGGCTAAGCTCGAAATTGAGAACGATTAGGCTCATTGATGCGATAGAAATCATGAAATTACGTGCATCTAAATAGGAAACATTTTAAGCGTAGCGTTGACGTAAGCGTCATTGATTCAGATTTGCATCTGTTGACGTGGTTGTCAAGGTTTCAAGATTTCAGATGCATGAGAGTGACGAAAGCGAAGATTCACCACATTCATCGCATCTACAAATGGATTCAACCGTTAGTGTTGCCTCTTTTTTTTAATTCTTCAAAAATATCAACTTCAGTTAATCACTTTCATAGTTAATAATAACTAACGGATTATGCGGTAATTAATCTGGCGCCATAGGATTTTAGTTTGAAGTAACTCAATATTAACTGAAATATTTTGATATCAAATAGGCCCAAATAGGCTTTCTAATGATGCGCAACGTTTGAGTGACTTACTGTAATGGTAGAGGAGCCTTACGTACCATACTAGTGGCAGTCTGATATGTTCTGTGCAGAGTGAAAGAACGAAGAAAAACAGATAAGTCATCAATGACTGCAGACTGAATTGCGCTTATTTGGGCATGTGGGTGTGAGATTAATCTATTGTTAGCCAATCTCTATCGGAAGGCAACTTTGGCTGCAAGTCATTTCTTAGCCATTGAGTAGAGCAATTATTATTCTTTTTGCTGTTTACCTTACCAGGTAGATTATAGAAAGGTTTGGAAACTTTAATTAAAAAAATATCTTCATATAAACTAGTTAAGTTACTAGTTAAAGAAGTTTCTTTTTTTTCAGCAGACAACAAAATTGTTGCCTTCAAAGGACGATGAAAGGAATAGCGAAGGATCTAATAATAAAGGTAACTGTTTTAAAGATGTACAATGTTGATATCACATAGACTGAACAAAAGAAATTCCAGTATGTCAAATTGGGATCATTAATCACTCTTGGATTGTTGACTCTTTCTAGTTTAGTGCTTTAAAGTCATCGATAATGGCATCATAGAAGTTTCCATAAATCGAAATTTTTCGTTCCTATAAGCTATTCCCCAATGCTCACATTATTTCTTTTTTTTTCACTCGTTTTCAAATCGTTCTCAAATATAAATCCTTTTTTTAATTTCAATCATCTCGCAAATAAAGGAGTGAAGGTGAAAAAAAAATGAAGAGATTAGAGAAATTAAGAAGAAAAATGGAGTAAGTGTTAAGAGTTAGATGCAATTTCTTGCAAATAATGACAGTTATATAGGGTTCTGACTTAAATAAAAATTATAAACTGCAAATTAAAAAATACTTTTTATGAATTTCATTGTTTTTTTTCAATTAAAAAAAATTTTTTTTCATTAATTTCAGGCGAAGAGGAGAAAATAGACTCGAATGATCACACCGAATCATCAACACGTCATAAATTTTTTGTAAGTTTCACACTGTTTATGTTTCCATCAGCAATACAGTATCCAAATGTGTCTGTCTATCTGCTGATTGCTTCTAAGGCTGAAGCTGCAAAAGCTAGAGCTACGAAATGTCCATCACCTTATCATTCAAGTTCGTACATCAATTTCAAATATTATCACTGTCCAAAAATTGCATATTGGTTGATCTTCCATTTCAAATCTCTCTGTCCTCAAAAAACATGGAGTTTTTTTGTTGAAATGAGTTAAAATATAGATGCATCACTAAACTCATTTCATTGTTTGTGGGAAATTCGTATGAGTGGTTGGCCTAGTGATCGAGATTGCAAAAAGCGCATATCGTGCTATTCTAATCGGTATATTTTCTTTCAGCAACGAGGAATCTCTGTATCGGATAATGCGATCTCATCGCATCAACTCTCATCAACGTTCATCGTTAGCAAGGTTTGGCGTTCGTTTGCTATATGAGGGAACAAAATTTCTCAGGATCCCTGGAGAACGTTGACCTAGCAAACAACATCTTTCTTTCCTATTTGCCATCCACCTTCCAATACAAACAACGAAATCCCTCCTTATCTCATTACCTTGTCCTACCTAAAGTCCTCTTGCTTTTGCTCAGAACTCGCTAGGAGTTAAGATATTTAAAAATGCAATAACTGAAATAGTGTAATGAAATCTTTGATTAATGTGCAGGTGAAGTGATAAGCATTATCATTAGTGGCGAGCACCTTCCATTGATGATAAAACCATCGACCTGTAATTTTTTTCAACCATGAAATCACTAGTTGTATTTTCGATAATCTCTTAAGAAATCTTATTTCTTTAAAAGTTTCCTTTTAACTGACCATTGTTTGATATTTAGAGATAAGGCCATTACTATCCGGCCCCCTTTTTTCCACATTCAACGTTCACTTCAGTAGTCCTTCTCCACTTATGTCTATCACTTGAGTGCCTTGCTCTGCCAAAATTTTAGGTAGTAGAATGCCTTCATATTTTTTTAGAAATATATAAAGGAAGTTTTATTCGATATAATGCACAAGTTATATTCCATTATTATATGCTTAGTGAATCATGGCAGCGCTCCATTACTTCAAACACTTAGCATGTAGTCTATTTAAAGTCTATAAGAATCTCCTCGTTGCAAATAAGCGTTCTAGGATATCAATGAAACTCCCATTTCCATACACCTTTTCAAATACGGATATTTATGCATAAATATTTCAGCTATCGGGCGTTCTTTCAACGTTGTTAGAGATTGGAGAGCGCGGACCTAGCCATCGTGGCTCAGCCGGTAAGAAATATTATTTAATACGTAGGGTGCAAAAATTCTTGTCTTTCCCCTCATTGTTTTCATCTTCAATTGGTGCAACGCATTGATCATGATATTGATTGATCATCGAATGCGATTTGGAGTGTTTTACAGTCTAACGGCGCCGTGTTATCGATCACCGCCGATAGAAGAACGATTTTAAGACTGAGTAAGATGGAGAGAAACAGCGAATAGTTTTTTGCAAGTTTCCGATGATTTTTGAACAGCAAGATTTATACGATCAATCGAATATATTTCATTTTTATGTTCGAATTCTGTTTTCGCATAATTAATGGATCCTTAATTCGATTGAAATTTTCTAAAATTCAAGTCGTATTCTTATCGATTGATCGGTTAATAAAAGTCTTCTAGCTAAGTATGCAAATCATCATAGAAATCTCCTTAAAAATCTCAACCATTTGCGTGATTTTAAGAAATAGTTTAATTCTTATTTAATCGACGATATTTCGTTCTTAGGAATAAAGTTCATATTGTTTATACTCAAGTGTTCAAAATTTCACTCCATTGTAGTTATCGCTAGAATGCAGTCATCACATCGGATTGCAGTCTCTTTTTATTTCTATTTCAATCGTAGGGTGCATTCAGTCATTAGCTTTTTCAACTAGCAATTTCTGATGTGAACAAAAATTTATATCTAGTAAACAAAGGAATATAATCTTTTTATAGTGTTATAAATATTTATCGTAACAACGCTATCCCTGACATATGTATATGTAGATATTTGAGTTCCGCATTCGTAGAGCTTTTTTTTTTCATTCAGGAAAGTGCATAGATGAAGAAAAGCTATATAACACTAGATTTTATTGATCTTTTGTTAGACTAATTCAATCGCTTCATTCAGTTAGTGATGTTTACAAAAAACGCATATTGTGCCGTTCCATTTGATTCTCAGTTTCCATTTGTTCATGCAGTCCATTCTAATCCATTAAGTAATCGGTCTACATGCAGCTATAAAAGTAATGATATAGCTGCTGCAATTTTATAAGCCAAAAAGCCAATGAGAAGATACAAAAGCAAATTAGCTGGAACCTCTGAATCATTTAAGTGCAGGCAATAGGTCGTTCTCGCATGAGCAAATTTAAACAAATGCAAATTTCAACAATATGCAAATTTCGATATATGAAAATTTCAAGTTGAATGTAAAAACCCCATCAATCTTTTTTCTGTTTGGCATGATCAAGACAATTGCCTCATATGGGAACGAAATGTGCGATATTTAAGTGTTGGTTTCACGAAGCCGAATCCCATATGTGCCAGCTGCATTCGAAACACCTGTTATTAGACGTGTGCAAAGTGTTAGAGCATCATCGTCGACGAAGAGTAACACATTGCACGGAGGTCAGTTCGCTATTCATTTAAAAATCTTCTAGCTTTTCACTCTTTAACCATTCTGTTTTTATGCTCCTAATGTAAATTTCTGTTTTAAAAAGCACATTGCAGGCTTTATGTGATGAATATCTGCCGATAAATTTTTCAGCTTTGAATATTCTTTGCTAAAGTTGCTGGATCTTACAAAATAAATAAAATATATAAAGTGTACTCATTTCTTCCTCCGATAACTGTGTTGTAATTTCGTCGCCTTATAGGTGTTCTTTCCTTCCCATCGGTGAGAGATTGGGGAGGAGGTCAGATATTAAATTCAAACGTAGATACTTACATATTTTTGAGCTTGAAGCGGTTTTGCAGAGTTCTTGCAATAATTCCAGCAACCAATTATATGAACCCTCCTATAGTGGATTCTTTTGCAGAAACTGTTTTCGGTTGATCCGTTGAAATCAAAATGAGTTATATGCTTTCAGCTCTCTAGAACAGTCCGATTTCCAATTTGACACTAGAACTTATAAAGTAATCACCAGAATTGCGGCCTTCGATAACAAATGGAGAAAAAATGGTGGTCAGATTAAGTAGCGAGTAGATTTTGATCCATATTTATGTGAATCGTTCTTTGAGAAATTTCATCACATTTAAATCTCATGCTCATCTTAGAGTAGAATATCATAATAATTGCAGTAATGTGAGCACCAACTTTAATAATAAATTAAAATACTATCGGAAATATAAATAAAGCGCGCAATGCGTTATGCGCTAATTAAATCATATAGAAGAGATTTCGCCTGGTTACACATGCAAAAGATTGTGCAGAAGGTGGTACAAGTAGAGGAGTCAGCGATGAACCGGAATGCTCATGTGGTGCATGCTCAAAGTGGAAACCACGAGTAGCGTTATCATCCGAAGAGAATACGATGGCAGAGAAATGCGATCCTCAATGGGTACAGTGTGGCTACTATTCAGATGTTGGTGCACTTTGTGAAGCTTGTGCGGGAAGACCACTCCTTGATGGAACATGCTGCAGGCATAGTGAACAGGTTTCCGCCTTTTGTCATTTTTCAGGCTTTTTACTTTTATTTCCTTTTATATGTTTAATCAACAAAGTCCTTCAGATATTTCCTGCGCCATAAGTCTCGCTTATATGGGACTCTTCCTATGTGAATATTTGATAGCTTGTTGGTTTTGAAGCAGAAAAGTAACTACTTGAAATAGAGTAATTACTGTAATAAAGAAATATGTAAAATGGTTACTGTATTTATATTTGCAGATTATTTTCAATGAAATTATTGTTGCATATATTTAAGGCATCGACGTTGGGCTCATTCGATACGCTATGTTCATTCACAGCCAATTGTAGTAATATGTCAAAGGATACGAATTCCGAGCACCTTTGTCGTATATGTCATTGCTCTTCAATGCCAGATGATCCACTCATTTCACCTTGTAGATGCTCAGGAACACTTAAATACGTTCACATGACGTGCCTCTTGGCAAGTTTTTTTTGTAGAACTTTTTCAATTTCTATCGATAGGATCGAATTTTTTTATTTTTTATTATTATTTTTTAGTTTATCATCATCAGAAATTTGCATATAATCTTGAGTGCGACTGCAAGATTATAGGATTTCAGAAATTTTTTGAATATCCTTTGAAAATGGCCCTTTTATTTTATTTTATATGGCGATTGTTAGTTGTAACAACAAACTACGAAATGATGACCGTTTTTGATAAATTTTCAAATGTATATAATTCCAAATGGGTATTTATAAAAACTTTAGAAATTATTTGTTTAAATTAGAAGTGCAATTATCTCCGCAGTCTTTCAGTCACTGTTCAACGATCTTTTGGTCATTGGGCTTAAAAGTTCTATTCACGAGCAAAAAACTTTTTTTTTTTTGAGAAATCAAAAAGATATTTTTTCATAGACAATCTTACTCACTTTCACTTGAAAATATACGATGCAATGTTTTTTCTCAAGAAAAAAGCCATTTTTCAGCATTGGTTGACGATATGCTCTCGAAAATTGAGGCGTCCACCAATTTGTGAACTCTGCCTTTATAAATACCGCAGACGTCGTATTTTTAAGGTTAGTTTTTTTCGCTCTTAGTAGAAATTTATTAAATTCAATATCTTTTACAGATTTCGTTTTTTTTTCGGGTTTTTTTTTTTCTTGAATCATCTTAAGCATCAATTAAATCAAGGGAACAATCCAGTTTTTTCCTCCTTTTATACCTTTCAGCTATATGATGCGGATGGAAGAAATAGAGGAATAAGAATCTAAATCTCTAAGATTCACAAAAAAAATTTCTGCATAAGAAATTTTTTTATTGCAATATTTTTATGATTTTTATCTTCTATCTTTATCATTGCTCTCAGTGCCCGTTTTATTGTCTCTCCAAATGTCTAAAACGGAACCATTTTGGATGTCCTCATATTATACTCTCAACAATATTTCCCACAGTTACATTGGTGAAAATTTATAAGAAATTCGAAAAAATCGGTCTTTATTCGTTTCACTTCAGTAGGACTGACTCAATGAGTGGTGATTGGTGATACAGAGTGGTGGTTAATCAAGGAATTTGTAGGGGAAGAGAGAGAGGTTGGGGGGAATGAGGTGACAAAACACTGCCCACTTTCCCACAATGGCCACTAATTTTGTTAAGATTGTTGTATTGTGCAGTCACAAATTAAATCACTTAATTATATATTTAAGTGGCACGATGTGCATTTACCGACAATTGCACGACGAGATTTGAAGTATTTGATGACGTTTATTATCGCTGTTACGTTGATGTTTCTTTCGGCGATTATGTCTTTCGCTTGCTTCTATATTGAACGCAAATTTGGCATCGTTGGTCACACTAAACCGTTAGTACTGGCTTTTTTTATTTTTTATTATTCATTCATTTATTTATTTTTGATTATACGACAGTCAGTCTCAGTGCATTGAGAGGGACTAGGAGGGAGAGAGGGAGAGAGAAAATAAAGGAGAGAGGAGAGGAGAGCTGTAGTTGTGGGATGGAAAAGTAAGATTGACATTACAGCTGGGGGATCAAAATCCAGGCATCGGAAGTAAATTTCTGCAAGTGTGAACCTGATTCTCCTTCATATAGCTATGAATTCTTGATTATTTCGCATGAGCATTCGTTATTCCAAATCCTGAGGTATTTTACCCTTCCCCCTGTACGGTTAGCTAGTATTAATATAATAGAATATTGGTAATACAAATTAGGGGAGTTTTTTTTTTCGGAATTCAGATCTAATTCTTTTCTAAGGCAATTTTGGATATCATGTAGAAGGACCGAATATACAGCAGTAGGAACCGGAAAAAAGCCAAATTAATGGAAGTGGATATAAGTATCTAAATTGGTTTGCTTACTGCTGTTATAAAAAATTATTCATTTACATTTCTTTTTGTTTTTCCCAAAAATTTACGAAAAATTTTCACTATTGATCAGTATGTTTATGGATAATTTTTGAAAAACGTCGCTATTCATAAATATTTATCGAGTGCAATATTTTTTTCATTATGAATAGGATTTGTTTGTGAATGAAAATGGATTTCGTTAATGGGTTTTATTGAAAAACATGTCTCAGAGCGAAGATTAAAGAGGCTGCTTCTCGAACGCAAAACTAAAAGGAATGAGTACTGAAGCGAAATACTATCACAAAGAAATTGGGTGTATGTCTAGTGGGACGATATTTATGAGAGTGCTGCACTGTTCATGGAGCAAATTTGTAGTCATAAAAATGCAACATATGCAAAAAATGACATTTTATTGCATCTCGAAGATGGATCAAAAACTCCCACTTTGCCAGTTGAAAAATTCGTTCAATCGTTCTCGGGCGGAGAAAGTTGGCTTTTGAAAGGCCGATGAAATCCTCTTTCATGTTTTCTATGGGAGATGATAGAAGGATCTACATCCCCGAGGAATAAACTTTAACAATTAGAGTGTTGAAAATGTTTTAGTTATAATGATATTATTTCAAGGGCATCAATATCAGCGGAAGTGCGTGAATGGGAAAGTATACTAAGTTCGGCAACTCTCGCCTCAGCTATTATATTCTTCCTCGGATTGTTTGTTGCGATGTACGCACATGTCAAGGTTTGTTTACTTATTGTTGCGTATTCACTGGAGGGGCAAATCGAAACACTAGAGTCGGGGCGTATATCAACAAATGCTCTTTTCTTCCTCCCCTCCCCCACTCTTCTCCAACTTCTCACCTCAACCTAAAGAAGAACCTTTTCTTTTGATTCCCAGTTTGAAGCTGCAGATGCGGTCGCTTATAAATAACCCAAGATATGCGTTGCAATAGCTCAAAGAATTGCTATTATTCCATTACAATATATGCCCGGTTACTTCTCTTTTACTATTGTTGATCCTTATTTTATTTCTGTATAGATCGAAATTCTTATGTTATTCAAGGCATTTTTGCATCGTCAAATGGGAAATTTTGTTACATTGTAATATGTTCAATTGAACGAGTTCACACTATAAGTTGATAATTGATAATTTAAAAAACTAATTTCAATATCTTCAATATGTCTACCTCTCTCTTCCATATAATTTTAGTCTAAGTTTTGATCAAGTTTAAAAAAATTAGTACTTACTAAAATGCATCGAATATTCATCTTTTGTGGAAATCATTCCCTATATGCCATTATTATTTGGGAATAGAATAATTTTTGCAATATTTTCAATATATAGATATAAAAATATCTATGCGGAGTCTTTGTATGATTGCATTTATATTAAATACGGATAAGCGGAATATTCGAATCATTTCAGACAGGAGTTAGCCTAGCAAGATATGCAATACAATGTTGGAGGAGTAATCATGAATGGATAATTGAGGAATATCGTGCGTCAAGGGATGAACGTTATTCACATAAATTGGAACAACTTCGACGTAAAATTAACGGTTTGCTAATTTTGACATTTCTAAACCGTTTATATACACCATTAGCATCGTTTAACTTTTTTTATGTTGTGCTACAGTTTCATCGATTTTGTGATGAAATATTTATTGATATATTTTTTTAGTGTTTTTAATATTATCGATCGAAATCATCTTTAATTAATATTAAAAGGTTATTTCTATTTTTATTGCCAAGAAAGTCTAATTCTTTATATGCTAGAGAGCATTTTACATCAATATGGAAGTGAAAGCTTAAGAAATAAAAAGCAAAAACAAAATATAGCATAGGTTTATGATCTATCTTTGAGATTGCTGAGCTTGCATTGCTTTTGATTGCTGTCGACTTTCATAATCGACGAGAACTGATAAATACTCATTAATATTATATAGTGCATTGCTACATTTGTTTATAAAGGCAAAAATTTCACATCAAACCGATCTAAGGGTTCAGCTTTGCTCAATCAAGAAGAAAATGAAGTACGAATCATTTGACGTGACAATTGAACTTGAAATGAAATAAAGAGGGAATCAGCTGAAATAGATTTAAAAATAGAATTGAATCTACCTACTGGAATCAGCAAAAATACCCGAAATTCATGCGAAATTTTTCCCTCAGCGGTAGGAAAAAGCGATTGGAATGAAACGATGGATAATTCAATTTTCGCAAGGCGGAAAAATGGATTTCCCAAGTTTATTGAATAATTTGAGAAAAAAGTATGGGAAAATTTTCTCGCTAATATATTTTTTTCGGTGTGAAGTGAAACTTTTCATTTCGAAATTGAAATGCAAAGTGCAAAATTAATTTTTTTTTTCTCATTTTCTCATTGATTTCCCCTCTCTCTGTCTACTTTCGGGTGGAGAAAGCATTAAACAAGCGTAAATTGAAATGAATTGTGAACTCAAAAAAGAAAGTCCTAATAGTGCAAATAAAGTACAATTTCCTCATATAATATATTGATGTTCTATTGCTTGAATATATCAAATCGTCATGTCAAATCTGAGAATTATTGCGGGGAAATTTGAATTTGAGATAAATTTCGAAAATTTTGAAATCTTTGATGAGTTAAAAAAAACTTTGAAGACAAAAAAAGTGGACAATTTTTCATGTTCTATTCAGAAATCTTCGGGGCAGATGTCTCTAATGAATTTTTTTCTCATAAATCGGAGTTTTTCTTCTAATAAATGCAGGTTTTGAACGTTTTTTTGTGCAAAATTAACTTTAAAAACATGATTTATTATATTTAGGGCAGCTAATCGCTCAGTTTTTGTTTTTTATGGAATACCCTCTGAAATTTCAATGTCGATTTTTTGTTTCGTTCTCTCATTTTTCTGCACTTTCCTCTATCGAGTTTATACGTTTCACATGGTCATTGTACAGTGTGCAAAAAATATGTTCCCACGTCCTATAAAGATGGTCATTATTTTTTACGCGGTTGAATTACATAAGCAATGATGCGTTCCTACCATATCAGTTATCATTAATTTTAAATACATCCTTGTGTGGCAAATTTGAAAGAGCAGCTTATCACCTTATCAGTAAATACCACCCATCTCGATCTTTTACTTTTTTGGCGAGATGGGATTTTTTGAAAATTTTCTCTCCCTTATACAAGGAGAGTAATTGAGTACATGTAAACACGTATAGCTTTAAATACAATTTGCTCATTGTAATGCACAAATGGCTATGTGCACAATCATAAAATCCGCCTAGCATATCCTATTTTATAATGAAATTCCTCTCTGGCATCACTGACAGTAACGATAATATCATACTTTCACAGTGATAAGCTGCTTGGTGATAAAATATATCTTATATTCATTATATTCACCTTGGTTTCATCTTAACATATTCATTGCTGTAATGCTGCATCAATTCATTGCTTTGTTAACTTATTTGTGCAATGGCATATTTAATGACGCGCTAACATAAGAAGCTTAGTACCAGTTTACAAGCCTTTTACCGAATTGACTATATGCATTATTGCAATAGAAGTAAATTAACTTAATTGAATTCACTTTACTATACCAGTTCGTTATTTGAGTATTTATGTCCGTATTTAAGCATTTGTGTTCGTTATTAAGTGTTGATTTTCCTTATTGAGTATTTATGTTCGTTATTTAAGTATTTATGTTCCGTAATAAGTATTTATGTTCGTCATTTAGGTATTTATGTTCGTTATTAGTATTTGTGTTCGTCACTCAAGTATTCATGTTCGTTGTTAAGTATTTATGTTCGTTATTCAAGCATGTATGTTCGTTATTTAGGCATTTTTGTTCTTTATTTGAGTACTTATGTCCGTTATTAGTATTTATGTTCGTTATTCAAGTATTCGTGTCCCTTATTCGAGTATTTATGTTCGTTATTTGAGTATTTATGTTCGCCATTCAAATATTCATGTTCGTTATTAGTATTTATGTCCGTTATTCGAGTATTTATGCCCGTTATTTGAGTACTTATGTTCGTTATTTAAGTATTTATGTTCGTTATTAGTATTCATGTTCGTTATTCAGGTATTTGCGCTCTTTATTAAGTGTTTATGTTCGTTATCTAAGTATTTACGTTCGTTAATTAAGTATTCATGTTCGGTGTTAAGTACTTATGTTCGTTATTTAAGCATTTATGTTCATTATTTAAGTATTCACTTCCAGTATTTGGTATTTATGTTCGTTATTTGAGTATTTATGTTCGAAATGAAGTACTTATGCTCGTCATTTAATTATTTATATTCGTTATTCAGGTATTCATGTTCGTTATGAGTATGTATATTCGTTATTTGAGTATTTATGTTCGAAATGAAGTACTTATGTTCGTTCTTTAAGTATTTATGTTCGTTATTTGAGTATTTGCGTTCGTTATTCAAGTATTTATGCTCGTTATTTTAGTATTTATGTTTGAAATGAAGTACTTATGTTCGTTATTTAAGTATTTACGTCCGTTATTCAAGTATTTGTGTTCGTTATCAGTATTTATGTTCGTAATTTAAGTATTTACATCCGTTATTTAAGTATTTATGTTCGTTATCAGCATTTATATCCGTTATTTGAGCATTTATATTCGTTATTTAAGTATTTATGTTCGTTATTTAAATATTTATGTTCGGTATGAAGTATTCATGTTCGTTATTTAAGTATTTGTATTTGTAATTTAAGTATTTATGTTCGTTATCAGTATTTATGTTAGTTGTTCAAGTATTTACGTTCGGTATTGAGGGTTTATTTTTGTTATTAAGTATTTATGTTCGTTATCAGTATTTATATTCGTTATTTGAGTATTTATATTCGTCATTTATGTATTTATGTTCGTTATTTAAATATTTATGTTCGGTATCAAGGATTGATGTTCGTTATTTAAGTATTTGTATTCGTCATTCAAGTATTTACGTTCGTTATCAGTATTTATGTTAGTTGTTCGAGTACTTACGTCCGGTATTGAGGGTTTATTTTCGTTATTAAGTATTCATGTTCGTTATTTAAGCATATATGTTCGTTATTTAAGTGTTCGTGTTCGGTATCAAGTATATTTGTTCGTTATTTAAGTATTTATATTCGTTATTTGAGTATGTATGTTCGTTATCAGTGTTTACGTTCGTTATTCAAGTATTTGTGTTTAGTATTGAGTGTTTATTTTCGTTATTAAGTATTTATGTTCGTTGTTTAAGTATTTATGTCCGTTATTTAAGCATTTATATTCCACATTATCAGAATATACTTCCTACGTTAATATAATTTCAGGTGAAGAACATGATTCAGAGGTGGCCGACGCTGATGAAACGTTACCATTAAGAGCAACTATCGTTGAATGATTTCCGCCTTCTAATGCTCAGAATTGTTTGTCATGCTGCTGTCATCTAATATCGTCTTGTGTATAGTCTCAGTAGTTGTATTCCAAACTTTAAGGAAAGAAACTCACCGTATCCTTCTTCTTTCCTTGCTCTTTCTTTTGAAACTTGTAAATTTTTTGCCATTTTTTTGTATTTAAATTTAGAATCTTATTTGCAAGAAATAAGCGCTTCTTTCGCTCATCATCAAATCTTTCGGTGAAAAGAATTGCGCAGTTATTAGCTAATGTTTTCCACAATTAAATTCGACTCTTTGAAATGTTGTAAAAATTTTTCATATAAGGAGGTCGTGTTTAAAGTATTTAATAGTATTTCACGGCTTACTTGTAAAAACTAATGCGTTATAGAACATAGACTTCCAAGGTTATTTTCCTTCAACAACAAAAAAAAATCAGCTGCTTTCGATGGATGCAGACATATTTTTCCGTTACGCAGGCATATTTTTTTTTGAATCTTTGTTCTTATAATGAAGCTCTAGGAATCTTACATATTTATTTTCTTAGAGAATGCTATCTTTTTTTTCTTTTTTTTAGTACCAAACACTGATTTGGGCGATGAGTTTTCCCACTTCATTTAGAGGAGCGTTTGAAACTTAAAACACGCTCTAACGTCAGGCTGCTTTTCTTCCGTTGATCTCGCCGAAGGGTAATGGGAAACATAAACTGCTAGACCACCGATCTTATGGAATCGAATTTAATCCGGTTGCCTTATCTCCGATTTAAAGACCAACAGTAAAAGTGCACTATGCAGGTGGATTATAAGAGATGAATTCCGGACGAGTGAATGGAAACAATAGAAAAATAATTTCTGGAAATATCCGTGAATATTTGTTTCCGGATACGAAGTTTATTGACGATGTTCAATTCTATTTTATTTAATTATTATGTTGGCTGCAAGAAATTATAAAATCCTCTTAAATATTTTCTCATTGCGTTGTGTCTTGCAGAAAAGCTTTCATCGTTGTATTTGAACAATGTTTGTTTGATATGAATGCATAAATATTTGGAGTGAATTAAAATAAGCCGCATTCTTATTGATAAGATTTTATGCTGTTGTAGACTCATGTTAAGTCGTTTTTTGAGTGATAAGTAGATTTGTTCAACGAAAAGATGGGAAGCAACTATGTGAGGAGGAGCGATTTAGTTGGAACTCTTTCAAAAAGAGTTCCAACAGAATCGAACTTCCGATTTTTTGAGAGGTCGGGAAATGGGAATCTAGAAGAACAATTAAATCTGCTAGGGGAGATAATATGATGCAAATGTTTGCAATTCTTTTCCTATTATATCTCAAGAAAAAGTGCAATATCGATATCCCTCTCTGAGGATCGTTAAGTTAGCTTAAGTGGAGGTAGGTAGGTGTTCAGATATGTATTTGATGTGAGTGTAAACGGTGAATGCTGAAACAATGGATACGGTAAACATACCAATAAAGGTTTGTGGTTAACAATGCAGTTTTGTATTTATTATTTTTGCGAAGGCGTCAAATGCGTGTACATATCTCTTACCTTTACAACAAATACGCTATTCATCATTGCCTCGAATTTCTTAGCTCCTCAACGTTGTTCTCGAGAATTAATTCCAGTTTCGAATTCCAAACTTCATTGAACAATTTTGTTGTGTGAGTTTTTAATAGCAGTATATCACTTTGGTAATTTCAAGTTGTATCGATGCTGTACTAGGAAATTTGCCAAAACCTTCCTCTTTCATAGGCAAAAAATTTGTTTCAGTTTTTTTTTCAATATATTAGTGTTGTTTTAAATATGTCTAAAGAGTATATCTAAAAATATATCTGATAGAAGAGCAACAATCGTCTTGGAACGTGATTGTACTAGTGAGTTTTTGCTGTAATTAATAAGGAAACATCGTTACGATCGTTGTAGAGTGCATTTCAATGACACTTTTGCCAGGTGTTCTCTCAGCGCATCAGCGCAGATTGTAATCACTCAAAATAAAGTCCTAACGTTCACCGTCTTCAGTTAGCACCTTCATATGAAGAACCTTTAAGCAAAAGTGGACGATTGAGAAGCTGATACATTTTCTTGGTTCGCTTTTATGAAAAATTTATTGAATTCGGAATTTTTCATTTTTCTTACATTGAATTTTCAGTACCTCATCCAATATATATTTTTCATTTTTCTCAGAAAATCTTTCCCATTCTTTAAATTTCAATGACCTTTGCAGCAAAAATTTTATCTTTAACCAGCTGCATCGGTTGAAACAAAAATTTTTCAGGAAAAAAAATGTTTCATTGTGGAAAAAATTTTCCAATAGAAAGTCTAGATTCGTTGAGAAGTTTTTTGAAAAGTTGGAAAAACATTTTCTTTTTCTATTATTTAGAGGCAAGAAAAGAAATGATGAAGGCTATAGTTGTTGCAATCTGTTTAACTTACCAACACAGCAATATAAACAAATGCGGGTTGCGTCTGCTAACGAGCAGATTGCCGCACGCGTTATATGATACAATCAGGATGCGTTTGGCTAGCTTCCCTTTTTTCTTTTTCTTTAAACCTGTTAGCTATTGTCAGCACATTCGTTGTTTTAAGTTCTGATTAGATCGTTGCCTAGAATAAGTTACGCTGAAGGAAAATTTATGCTAAAATTTCATATCTGTTATATGTTGTGCAAATCTTGGAGCTTTCAATTCATTTTGGCATGTATAGGTGTAGTTATTATTTGCGATAGGATAGCTGAGAGGCATATTTGATCGTTTTGCATTTCTGTCATCTCATATTTGCGATAATTGAAGTCTAGGTGGACTTCAACCAAAATCTTCGAAATCTTTGAATCGATGCAGTTGTCCATCACTGTAAAAAGACATATGATCTTGAAGCATTTGGCCACATAATTTTCGGCAAATATTTCAAGTCAATTTTTGAAATATTGGAATAATGGAGGTGTCAATAATCCTACCTTTTAAGATTACAATACCTTAACCTTCAGTTTCTCCATTGCAGCGGAAAACGGTGATCGCATCTATGGAAACTATCTCAGAAGTAGATGTTGTTGGTCTGGACTGGTCACTTAGCGGCTGAAAGAACAATGGTCATTCGATTCGAGAATGCAAAAACTTGAAATGGTAAGCTTTTAAAATATCAGCACTGTTGCTTTTTTTCATTTACCAAGAATATATTCGGTTATATAGTGATTGGATAGATGTGTAATCCTATTGCCCACTGCTACTTCAAATCGATGCAATTTTTTTGAAATTGAATGAAAATGGTAGTTAAAGTAAAGCACACCGATATTTTCGTATTCCATGTTATGCTATTGAGCAATTTTCTAGTAGCCATCCTGAGAAATACGCATTATGGGCGATCACATGCATCCATTATGTCTGTGTCTGTAGGTCTATCGTAGAAATAAGTTCCACCTATCAATGATAGAAGTCATCGTGTTGAAAATTGTCGAATATATCTTCTCAACAATGTGCTAAGATCCGACACGAAGTCCGCTCCGATCGACGATCATTTTTTCTCGATGAGCAGTGGTATTGTTTGACTTACAACCGGTCAAGTGCTAACAACAACTATTACGATTTGTAAAGTGGTCGCAATACGGTCGCATAATTGCCATTGCTTTGCTTTATTGTTTTTTCTTCTTTTTTTTTTTTTAAATATTTGAGCAACGTGACGATTTGGACTTTATTTGAAAATACCAATATAATTTTAGCTCCCTGGCTTGCTTTCCAGTGATTACAAACTTTGCAACAATGTGTTATTTTGAAAATGGGATTTTTACATTTCATTTATTGGAAAGTGGGTGAAAAAAACCGATAAATTATTGTCATAAAAACTCTTCATGTCGCCTGAATCAGTTGCCGAAGAGTTTTGCTCGTATAGCAAGCGACTCATTGATCCGTTTAGCAATGCGAACGTTAAGTGATCAATGATCTTCGGTTTGCATATGCGTACAATAAACGAATTTTAAAACATGAAATCAGATATTTTAATGAGCTCAAGCTCAGGTAACTGAAGCATTAGCTAGGTCGAAATCTTGTTCGTGAAGAGCAGCTTTGATTTGTGAATAACATCATATAAAGATGTGCAGCACATCAATCCATTGTAGCGACTCATTTCAATGATGACAGATATAGAAAATGACCATCAACTCTCGGAAGGAGCCAGTGTCACTAATAAGCTCCAAACTTGCTCTAAATTTCTCTCTATAAATCTCTTCTAAGAAATCTTTGTAACTTCATTGCCGGCAAAATCCTGAAATAATAGTTCGATGTAGCAATAACTGTTGTCGTCATTACTGCATAGTTAAAGAGGTCCTTTCTGTAATTAATCAGAGAGTCAGTATGCGCTTCTCAGTCTGAGATATGGCGGAGTGGTGTTTTTAAAGCTTCTCGAAAACTGTACTAAGCAGTCGCATCAACAGCTGTACTAAAGAAAGGTTTCGAGCACACAAGGATATACTGTATTTAGGTTAGAGTGGGACGAACCCAGTTAAGCACTCCCACGGGTGGGAGAGGTGGAGACCTATTCAAGAGATGAGGTCAACACAGAAACTTCTAGTAGCCAATATATATGGTTGACAACGGTGTAACCCTCCTTGTATTCAACCAGACGAACTGATAGCTCCGAGCAGCATTATCTGGATTCCACCGATATACGTTCCACCTCAACCTACACGATCAGATGCGTTCCCGTTGCGGGCAACTATGAACGTGAACGCAATATGGTGGCCAATGCAAGCACAAATACGCCAGCACGGGTGCGCCACGAACGCCACCCGACTGACTCTATGATGCACAACAATGCGTGCACGGATGTTTGGGTAGTGTGAAACAAGATGCTGATAGATAGTATGTATGAAATGGAGTGTACACAGACGCAAAACTATGCAAAGATCACGATAGCAGTGTAGAGGACAACAGAAAATGGAGGGCGGTGATTGTGGCAGTGCAGCGCCCTCTTGGCGTGTCTTTATGGTATAAGCGGGTCTGCGGCCTCTTCGCTCGGTCCCCCTATCGCCAATTTCGCTTCATATTTACCGTCCTGCTGTCATTTCCGATACACCTTTTATTTATCCATAGGTGTATGTCCTAAGAGTCGACACTATCGCTCTCCAGTGTCTATTGATATGTACTTGTCGCTGTATTTTGATAGTGCTGATCCGAGGTGTGATTGACATCATTGGTTCTTGTCACATCACTATTGTTACTCCCTACCCCATCCCCCTTCAAATCCCTAATATTCTAGCTCGTTCTTTCAGCTATTATCAACAAATAATGGCTAATATTTCCTTCATTGTATTACAATTAGAATTGCTGTTGAAGAGCCATTGTGCTTTATTACATTATATTTTCTTTGTTTTTATTGTATTATATTTTTGTACATTTGTATTTATGTAATATATTTAATGCTTACTTTTTTATTGCTTATTTCTTATTTTATGAACATTTTTATTGCTTTTGCTTTAATTACATCTGCATTGTTAGCTTATTATTAGTAACCAACTTTATAAGTAATAATAAACCAAATTTTAGGAGTTTTAGAACTTTAATGAATTCGTTCCTCGTGTATTATCATAAACCGAAAATTTACCTCTATGAAATTTGCCGTTAAATTGTGTTTACAAAAGTTTTGTGAATACGTCGTTTCACTTTTCAATCAATGACCGGAAAATCGTCGTCGAACAACATTTTTAAGAGCTACACAGCAAAAAAAGATATCACAATTTTTTGCAAGAATGAGATGTCGTTGGGTGAACAGCTTAACCTATAATTATAAATGTGGTCTTGCACGTAGCTTATGAGGGGGGAAGGGAAGAGATCGAGGTTTAGCTGCTTGGGTGGGAGGTGAATGCCAACTTTCGGAAAGCCAGTCAACTCTGTTTTGGTTTTTGAAATATGAGTAATGTTTATGACAATATTTTAGCATTTGAACTTCCATCACTAATTCCTCTGTACTCGCAATTGCCAACGATTTCGATTTATCGATTAGTTTTATATGCTGTTAGAGTAATCCACTAATTTTCGCGGCAGAAGCATGTTGTTGCTTTTTTTTTTCAGTTTATCTTATTTGCTCCCATCAAAATGCTTTATTAAGCTGAATAAGTTAGCCATTATCGATTTTTTTTCCATTGTTCTCTTTGTGTTCGGAATTTATGTCTTTATTTTTAAACAATTTTAACGGTGAATTTAAATCGCTTCGAACAATTTTCAGGAAATTTTGTCTGCGCTATTTTTTTTATTCCGATATAACTGAATCAGCGCAGTGATAAGCGCTCAGAGAGCAAGCATCTGATGTCAGGGGCGCGTTCTGCGCCGCTTGTATTTCGTCTTGTTGTGGTTGGTGGAGGCGGTGTTGGCAAATCTGCGTTGACTATACAATTTGTTCAGGTACAGTAAACTTTTTTAATTCTTCTTAGGACAGTGAGAAAGGTTGTAATGCTGCAAATTCGAAAGAATTTATGCGGCCGTAATGGGCCCTGCGAGATCACTAATTCCGCACCGTCTCTTTTGTGTTTCCAATTATTTCTGCCGTATTCATTCACAGTCTCTTCAGCAATTTGCCCATTAGAACCGTATGCAAATCGAGACTTTCTCTTTCAAGTGAGTTCAGATTATGAATATATGAGAATCTGAGAATACATTAATCTAGAGCTTGTCGAATTTCAACTGGAATTCTTGAGTATTTTCGCTTGTCTGAGAGTACTGACTAAATGTCCTCTCGTTTCGCATTTTTGCAAAGCTTATCGTTTCGTGCTAAGCAAACATCGCAAAAAGAGCATTAGTCGAATCCTACACACTGAAATCGTCTTTGTTGAGCGATTGTTCTGTGCAATGCACAACCCTTCTTAAATGGCATTTCGCTGTTACATTCTTTCACTCGTCATTACGGTCTCCGGAAATTGCGTAATCGATAGCTAATAGAACGCAGCCGGCTGTATGCCAAGATCGACGAAATCCTTTCGAGAATTCTGAGAGCTATTAAGTCAGATTAGATTCTCGCGTTGTTGCAGTTAGGACGCTGAATAACGCAAAACGTTTTGATCAGATTTTTTCCGGTAATTTGAACAACTGGCTGCCTGTTTGTGCAACATAAAAATGTATGTGCGCGTATATACATGTGTTTGTCTGTCTGCAATCTATCTGTCTTTGGTAGACTCATCCGGAAAGGTTCTCAATCTGAGGCAGCGAAATTTAACCGATATGATATACACGCATAGCCTAACTGTCACGTCGGTGTTCAGACTGTTTAGTTAACTGCAGAAAAAGCTGCACACATTTTTGACTTATAAGTATGACTGGCAGTCTGCTTGCAGTTCATGCCAGCTAGATCTTCTTTGCAGCCAGCCGGTTATGTTTGATAAATCGAATATTTCACCGAAAATTGTTCTGTACTATCAAATCAGTTACAAAATAAATGCATTATTGCAGATAATTTATTTATTTATTTTTTTGGTAGTTGATGAAACCGGTCGGTCACTTGCACGCGAGTGGAAAAGTGCAAATTCTTCTAGCTTATACTCGCGTTTTCCAATTATTTTTAAACATCTTTTAGAAATGGAATGAATACTCGTAAAATTTAGGGGAAATCTCTTCCACTATATAATCGTAGTGAATTCACGCATAATTGCCAATGCTTAATGTTTTCATAAGGGCTTGCCTCAATGACTATCTACATGCATTTGCAAATTGAGCTAATCAGCGGCAAGTCTAGCCACCAAGTAATCGCATCTCAGCGTCAGTGCATCCCAACACTGCAATTTTTCTGTGAAATTGCTTAGCATTGCAAAATGATTTAGGAAATAGCCTTATTAGAATTGACTAATGCTGTCGATTTTAATAAGAGAATTTTGGTTAATGGGGAATGCTTTCTACGCTAATAGCTTTCCGTTTCATCATCGGATATAGAAAATTTCCGTGCACAATCAATGCTAATGGGATGTTTTTTTTTTTCTGATTGTCTCTAAGTCAACTGCACATAAGTCAATCTTCCAAAAGGTTGCTTTTGCTTTTTCATGATGTTTATTGCACTGATAATGGATTGTTGCGTCGAGTGAAATTTTGTCTATTTTGTCCTCTTTCTGTTTTATTTTGTGGCAAATTTTTGGCTCATTGTTGTGACGAAAATTCAAGACCAAAAATTATTTTACACAATTCTAATGGTAATTTTTTTCCTTTGTAAATAATAAATAATCTTTTTTTCAGTAAACTGTTAAAATGTTTCCTCATTACTTAAATACCTTTGCCTTTGGGCCTTTGCCTCTCCCCCTCCTCAACTATTCACCGATCTGAATAGTTGAGGAGGGGGGAGCGGAAGAGGTGATTGAGAGGTGAGTCACTGTATCGCTTTCAGTACTCATTATTCATGAACCACAGCTGTTAGCGTTGCGTTGATTCGTCGGATGTGTTTCTTATCGCTGTAATTGTGTGAGGCTGTTCTCAATTGTAGGGCAACTGCTGATAGATGCTCTGATGAACACTATGCCCTTCTCCTACACCCCCTCCCCTCCACTCCCGAAAAAAAACTTTCTATATTATTGATTTATAATGTTAACTTAGTATGCTCTTTTGAAATGGATTACATTTCGCATCATTTTCATCATCACATAGGCATAGGCAACTTGTGATATTTTGCTATAAATTATTCGATTTGCAGAGATATTTCGTAACCGATTATGATCCAACAATCGAAGATTCCTACACAAAACAGTGCTATGTTGATGACGACATTTGCAAATTGGAAGGTATGCGTGTTTAATTTTTTAAAATAAAATCTCGAAATAACAATTTACAACTGCAATTTGCTTTCATTTACTATTATTAAATATGGAAAATTCCTTGTATTATGATACGTTGATGAAATTTTGCCATATACTTCTATAACTTCAAGAATTAATTTAGATTGCAATTTTGCTCCATCTATATGCAAATATGAGTCGAAAGTTGTTTAAAATCTAAAAAGAAATGCAAAACTATCGTTGTATTTTTTTTGTCAAGTTTGCATTTTATTCAATTTTTCCTACTTCATATGCGTTTGCAAGTTTTTTTCTTCGCCGGAAGTACAAATATCGCATATCAATGACGCAATGACGCTAAGTCTAAAAGTCTGTTGATATGGCTGATGTGTATTTATTTACATCTTGTAAGTATATACCATAATTTCAACTCTACGAGTAGAAAAGCAACATTTATAAGGTTTTATTCTAATGGACATAGTGCAGAAACTTGTATGACCTCTTATCTCTATTTTTTCGGTCTTGTTAAATTTCATGTTTAGGATGAGTTATTAATATTCGAACATAGCAATAGTAACCATTTATATTTGTATAGTGGATTTTATTATGCATTTAATTTTTTCTTCTAATAAAAATTTGTTTTTCTAGTTCAAGATTTATAAAACCGATTCTTTTTTTTTCATTAAATGATCTATTATTTTGCATTTGTCACAATTTTTATTTTTTCATGTTTAACCGGTTGGTCTAATTACTCATAACTGAAACAGACATTATGCGATATTAGTTGGTATGATTTTCCGCTTTTTTTATGCCCGCCGTTTTACTGAAATTGATTTTTTAAAAATATATAATTCAATAAAATGGGTAGGCTGCTTCGTTTTTGCTTATAAAATTTAATAAAAAATAAAAACTTATGCTGTAAATTTTTGCATACGTTTAAAAAATTGGATGATGTTTGTGTTCGAAATTGACTGCTTTGTGCAACGAATCGATCACTCGTTTAAGCATCAAAGCGACGGCTATTTCGGCGTTTATTCAATACGATGCTAATGTGGCAGCATTAAAATTTGATGTTGAATGGATTAAAGTTGTCCAACGAATACGCGAAAAATATTCTTTCATAGAAACATAGCGCTCATTACTAAAGATTCTTGCAAATTTTCATTAAATAAATTTACAAATTAGCTTAGCTTAATTATATAGTTTAATTGGTGTAATTTCGAGTCGAATTTTCAGATATTTTGAGTGAAAATGATGAATTTTCCGGTTTGTTGGAGAATAATTTCTGGATAATGCCTATAGGCATATTTCAATGATTAGTTATAGGAATTATTGATAAGTTGAGTTAATAAAGGGCGCTGAACGCATTTATGAATGGTATTTAATGAGATTTGCATGAAGTCATTCTTTACAAAATACTTTTAATGATGAGAATTCTAAAAGTGCAATATTTATGGAATATTTATAAATCGATGTATATGTATATCTAGGGATTGTTATCAATTCATTTTTATTTTCTTTTATCATCGATTCATTCGTTTCTTCTAGTTTAGCAGTTGTTCCTTTCCCGATGTTTCATCCTTCCACTCTTCTCGTCTTTTTCTTTTCCTTTTATTCAGCCAGATAGGTTTTCTTCTTGCCGTAATAATTGTACAGCATACGAAGAGATATTTTTGCCTCAATAGTATCACGTGCATTCTTTCCACTAAAATCATTTATTTTGCTACCCTGTGTATTTTCGTTTTCATGAAATCATTTTTTTCATTATATGCAGTCGTTACCTTTTACCCAAAATCGACTCAATTCTGAATGATCTGCTTTGTTTTGACTTTGATATCGTATCAAAAATACGAAGCATCATCATGTGTCTTCACTGATTTGAAAGTTAAATTCGATGATTGATAAATTTTCAACGCATCAAAAAGCGTTTTATTTTTCTTATTTTTCTTTAAAACCTCTATGACGTTCATTATGCTTTCGTTGACCGGAAATAAAGTGTTAAGTGGGTCGGTTGAATTGCTAGCTGTTTCAAAAAATTACAGATTAACTTATGTCATTGTTGAGTAGATTCATATACCTTGAGAAAGTTTTAAACTTATTGCGACAATAGAATGCATCCTTTTATGTTATTTATTCAATTTTATGTAAGCATTTTCGACTTATAAATGAGAATGCTGTCAAGGGACACTTGATTGTATGACACTTTGAATACATTCAACAGTCTCTTCTTTCTCACGTTAAGAGCTAGTATCGACGACCAGGGAAAAGGAATGGCTAGCTCTCTTTCCGATCATATTTTCCTCCAAAACATTTCTTCCAGTTTCATAAATTCTTTGGAAATTTTTATGAATTTATTAGGTGGCATTTTGTCCTATGGTTTTTCGATAGCGTTTTATCTTGTCATTTTTTGCAGTGCTTGATACGGCTGGCCAAGAAGAGTTTAGTACAATGCGGGAGCAATATCTGAGGACTGGTCATGGCTTTCTTCTCGTCTTTTCGGTGGTAGATCGTAACAGGTAATTTTTAGCTAATAGTAGTCTTCTTTTACTTTTGTAGAACATCGTTTAGCCTAATATTTCAAATATTTTCACCCATCTGAAGCATTGTCTTTAGATACGAACGAATTCTTATCGTTCATCACTAATAAATTTCATGTTTTATTACACTTTATAGATTTCTTGTTTACTTGTCATCGATTACTTGTCCTATACCATTCCTTGAAGTACCTGTATTATTGATTTTATATGCTCATTTTTATGCTATTTTTCTTATTATTATCAATTTATTAAAGACGGTCGTTAATTATAAAGTTTAAGGTTTTCTTAGATTAACTTTGATATCCTCACCTTTATGTTCCAAATTGATAAGAATACAATTGCTGCAATTATTTACAATAAATGAATGAAGTAAAAAGGATTTATCGTGAAAAAACAAATGGAACTCACCTATGATTTTCCCGTCAAGAAAAAAAAAATCAAATAAACATAACAACGCATCTTGAAAACTCTAACGATCACTATGGAAATACTTTAGAAGTGAAATTCTTTAGAATTTTTTCTTTTCGATGATATATAAAATATCAAGTACACTTCTCTGCTGATGCTTCCGGTAATTGTATCTATATAAATTTCTATGTTTACTTTATGTGAAATTAGAGTTGTTTAATTTCACTATCTATGCAATGTGTACATTCTATACGAATAGATCGATATCCTTTAAAAGCTTTTTATATTCATGAAAAACAAAGAAAAGAAACGATTTTTTTTCATTTCCGTTTCCTCTAAAGAAAAAAAGCATCGTATAAAATTTCTCGTAAAGTTCTATGAAACCAGTTTTCACATTAGTGAATTCCTATTTTTGTTGCTCATTTGTAAACTGATTGTGGCATATGTCAACAGCTATTAGCCAATTTGTTTTCGAATATTTCCATGCTATGACTTATATATCAGCATCCACTACACCCAATTCGAATAGTGTTATTCTTTAGGGAATTTGTCGATTAATAAATGCGCTTTAGGGAGCGGCTTCAATTTTAGCTTAAAACAAAGCGCTTTATATTATATGTTTGTAGTGGTGTGCTTTATCCTCTAGAACCATAAAATATTAATTGTAATATCAAGGTGTATCGAAGAATAATGGTTTTGTTGCAAATATCGTCTTCACCTATGCAAATTAATCAACGATGAGTTTGCAGTTTCGAGGAAGTGGTTCGATTGCAAAGGATGATTCTTCGTGTAAAAGATCGTGACGAGTTTCCCATGATGTTAGTGGGGAACAAAGCTGACCTTAGCGATGAGCGGCAAGTGAGTATTGCTTTGTTTCGTTTTTCTAACAATAATGAGAGTGGTGCATAACTTTAAGGAAGCATTCTGTGAAATTTTGTAAGTCTATTAATAAATGATCTTATATATATATATATATATATATATATATATATA